>JAQFVV010006205.1:10102768-10230268 GCA_028023455.1 Epiperipatus broadwayi | reverse complement strand
TATAAAATAATTTTTAAAAATATGTATATATTATGCTAAATATTTATTAGTTTAGGATTGATTTTCTTCATGAAATATTTTTTAAAAGTTTATTGAATATATTATTTGCATTTATTCAGGCAGTAATCATTTTTTATGTATAAATAAAACTAAAGATTGTTGTTTGGGACATTAACTGCCTCACTTATTGTCCTTTATCTTTTTTTATGTGTGGCATTAACTGCCTCATTTATTGTCCTTCATTTTTTTCTATATGTATTATACAAGTACTCTTCCCTATACTTAATTTGGAAATTCTTTATTATTATTATTATTATTATTATTATTATTATTATTATTATTATTATTATTATTATTATTATTATTATTATTATTATTATTATTATTATTATTATTATTATCATCATCATCATCATCATCACCGTCGTCGTCGTTGTGAGTGGTGGTTAAATTAAATTTATGACACTGATGAAATGAACACTGATGACAAATGAACATTTCAATATCAATAATGAAGCTGAAGATAAACTTACATAAATAAACATTAAAATATAGCCAACTTAATTTGGATAATTATAGCTTAAATATTTATTTATGTAATTAGTCTTTGTATATTCAATTTTATAGTGTTAACTCAAGTTTCTTTTTAAAGTATACTATATTTGATATTATTTATATAATATATTATTAAAGTGTGAAAAAATAACTAATATATATATATATTACACATACATATATATTAGGTTATATCTTGTGGTGCAGTTGCTCAGTGTGTTTTTAGTGGATGTCAAAGTGGTCACGTATTAAGTTCCTTTTGGGGTGGATCAATGGGAGTTATGATGGGTATAAATTTTAGCTACAAAATATCAGGTATTTATTTTTCTATAAATACATTCATGTACATCTGTCTCTCTCTCTCTCTCTCTCCCCCCCCCCCCCCCCCCCCCCCCCCCCCCCCCCCCCCCCCCCCCCCCCCCCCCCCCCCCCCCCCCCCCCCCCCCCCCCCCCCCCCCCCCCCCCCCCCCCCCCCCCCCCCCCCCCCCCCCCCCCCCCCCCCCCCCCCCCCCCCCCCCCCCCCCCCCCCCCCCCCCCCCCCCCCCCCCCCCCCCCCCCCCCCCCCCCCTCTCTCTCTCTCTCTCCCTCTCTCTCTCTCTCTCTCTCTCAGAGAGTGAATAAATAAAAAATAAAACTAATTAAAGGATAAATATATATAACAAATTATTTCATTTTTTAAATGTTACATAATATATAATAAAATAAAAGTATCTATTTACTTTGGAGTCATTTATAGTAGAGAGAGGTCCTTATTTTGTCACACACCCCATATATATATATATATATAAACAAAATTACTTGTCTATACAACTGCTTTTTAATATTTCAACCTAGAGAACTGGTTTTCATAAATATAAATTTTAATACGCACCCACATATATATATATATATATATATATATATCACTCCAATCAATAATTTTTAGAATAAAAGTTAACTTGTTTGCATCACAAATATCAAGAGCTCTGTCATAATATGTTCACTCTGAATATGGAGTTTTACATCAAAACCTCAATGAATGGCCCTACCATTTTTGCATATGTCTTGAGTTTCAATTTGGAAATTCAGAGTTATTTGAGGAAGAGGATGGTGCAGAGAAAAATGTGTGTCATTGTTGTGTTTATATGTAAATATAATAAACACAGACTCATATAAATAGAATTAGAATATTTCACACATACAAATATTTACAAATCTATACAAGACATTAAATCTGTTGGCATATATTTATATATATTATTTACAGATTATATATAATAATGTTTGCTTTACCATATACCTGATGTGCTGGCTTGGTAGCCATGCAATTTCCAAGTGTTTTTCTATATTTACCTAACACTTCCAGCTCTACCATGACAGCATATCTTATGTGTAGGTATGGTGACATTTCCAGCAGTTATGTAGCAGTAAGCTTCCAGTTCTAGCATAAACTTGCCTCATAGCTTTAGTCATATAGTGGATAATGTGCACACTGCTCAACTCAGTTACTGTCTGACTTTACCTTCAATTGAACTATCTATAGCCAGGTTTCATTCTATAATGAAAACAATAGGATTCACTGAGCATCATCACCCATAGGTTTGTATCTGATATTGGATGTGTTGTCTTTTCATATCTATTGGTCTGTGATGATGAATGTTCAATCTAATCAAGATAAGATAGAATTTAGATTAGTCCATTAGTTGAAGGTGAAATGAGATATAACAATTATATAAAGAATTACTGGAATAATCCTTTCAGCAGCATTAGTTAGTGTAATGTAATTTAAAGATTAGATTTTATTTTATACATTGAGGGGGATGACTAACCATCCACTGCCTTATAACATGTAATGTATTCAGAACTAAAAGTTCCAGGACTGAACTTTTTGCTAAACATTGAATGGAAAGTTTGCTTCTATCTGCCACTAGAAATGACTAAGTAATTGTAAAATTATTTATTTGATATATATGCAGAAAAAGTATGTGAACATTTGCATATATATATTATGATAAATATATGGATAATGCTATATTGATGCCACACTCACCCAAAAACACCACTAGATGGAAAGTCTAGACACTCCTTATTCTAAGCATATTTTGAACTGTCCAATGATAATGGAGAGATAACCATATGAAAGAAAGTTAGATTTACTGGTAAGATAACAAGAATAAGCAGATCAAATTGCTAAATACAGAGATAGAAACTCTATGCCCAAAATCATAATAGGATGAACAGCATATTAGTTATATAGCAGGTATATATTATATACATTACTTAAATATTGACAGCAAGTGTGTATGGCTTTATATGAAACAGAATAATTTCTAACTACAAAAAATTTAGTAATTAAAGAAAAATGAAATGATACATATGAATAATTATTAATAAGAAATAATTCATATATGCCAGGTGCTTTTCCTCCTATTGATCAATTAATGTATACATTATTGGATACTATTGATAGTGTTCCTCACTAATATGAATGAAATTATAATAGCTTTTTATATAGAATTTGTATGGAAATAATCTTCATAACAAGTATTCAAAGATAGGCCATGTATAAGTCCCATATATATAAGTAATTCAATCAATAATACACATCAAGCAAGATCCTTGCGGTAACATATATTATTGTCTCACTTTATTCTTGATGTATTTTATGCATACATCCATGATTATTTAATTATCACTATAATAATACTGCCTATAATAATAACTTGTTTATACACCCATATATATGGCACAGTCATGACAGAGGGAAAAATAATAAATTTATATTAAGATTCACATAAGGTTACACTCAGGATAAATAACTATACAACAATGACAAAATTTTTTCATTAATTGCAATGTTGTTAATGTATATAGATGCCAGTCAATTCCCATCAGTAAATCAATTTAATATCTTGATTACTGAATCCCATTTTAAATTACATAGTTTATCTAGGTATATCCCAGTTTTGTGGATCAAGTCAGTATTTATCTTGGCATTCTAAAATAAAATTATTTAAAATTTTTCATTTTTTTAAAACATTTAATTGATTAATTGAAATCATTGTCAATCATATTTATTCTTCATTTAAAATTTACAGAAAACAATAATGAAAACTTTTCAATATATTATTTCTTAATAACTGATAGTGATCATATATGAAATAATGAAATAGACAATAAATGTATATGAAAAGTCTATAAAAATAAAGGTCTCTAATATGTTAAATTATAATTCATATTTAAACAAAATTGTCTTCTATTTTATTACCTAATCCAGATAACATCAACTCTGTCTTAGAGTAACAACAGCATCTATAATAAATGAAGATATGATGATTTTGTGTTAATTGATTGAAGATTACATCTGTTTTCAGACTTGTAATAATTTATGAATTTATAATCATGTTATAAATAAGAAGTAACTCCTCAGATAATCATATATTTCAGTGATCCATTTATACCAACAATAAATAATCATTGTTGGTTTGAAAGAAATTTTATATTGATGATCTTATAAAGAATTGAAGTACGTTGAGCATCATCCATCATTCAGATTGAGACAGGTTTAGCATTGAATCAGAAAATTCACAAATATTTCATAAAATTTGAAGTATATACATAAAGTTTTTGGTCTAAGAAGAGCAGGGGAGGAGCCCTATAATCAGTTTATGCACACTAATTATATTCAGATAAGATGATTTTTAGAAAATTCTGATAAGGGCAGTGTGAATCATTATCAGATTTCTAATTTAGACATAATTATGGGCCTATCACTATCAGTATGGAAATTTATGAAAATTGATTGCTATTTAAACAAAAAAAAAAACCAATGTGTATACAATTTAGATTACAAAACTGTAATTTAAATCAGAGTATAATTATTTATTTGATCTTTTCCTGAAATTTATAGTTTAATATTCTTATTGATATTGAGAGAAATATTAAAATGTACAAGATCAAACTATAATCTAAGGAGCCGAACATTTAATAATTATACTTTAAATTAAACACATCAAAAGTGTAAAAACTTAACAAGTTTATTTATTCAGTATGTTAGTAATAGATGAGTATGTTCAACTGGCTATTAGCTGTTTGAACTTCACAACAAATAATATTAATCACTGAACAATTCATGTGTAGAGTTAGACTCTATTTCCACACTTTATTAAAAGTCTTTCTTTTAATATGTATTCACTTTATTCAAAGTAAGTTTCTACTTTAGTTTTACTAGTGATATTAGTAAGTACTTTATTGCTCATTCACATCTTGAATCAGTCTAATTGAATTTGACTGCGTTTCTTTTCTTTTGCACTAACTGGTCTGCAAGTGCATTTTCTGCATGGCACACATTAAACTGCTTTTATTCTGCTCTACTAGTATTACTAATCTGTTTTTTCTCCTCTTTATTAGTTCTGTGGGGATTTTAACAACTCTGTTAATTTGCATATTGTTAGACAATTTGTTATACAGATTAGAATATGTAAGTTACTTAGAGTTTTCTTAATTCTACTTTTCTGCATATTATTTCATTTCTAAAATGATACAACTTTGCTTGTATTGACCAGCCTCATGCATGCGTGCACACACATATATCTTTATTAATAAACCCATAAAACCAGTTAGTGCATAGCAATACCCCACACCTCCTTCACTCTAGAATTAAATCTTTTTCACAAAAAATAATGTTGTAGCTTTTTTGGTATATGTCTTTTCTGGCAGGTTTTAATAAATTTGATTTTTCTCTTTCCTGCTCCATTAATCCTTTTTTTGTTCTGGTTGACTTTCACCATTTAATTCAATAGGTGTTTCTTATGTTGCATTATTTTTTTTTTCATCTAGTTTTATATTGATAGGTACATCCATCTTGACATCTTTACCTTTTTCTAAATAATTTTTTATTTGAATATTAGCTGAATCTACATTATCATTCATATCCCTTATCGGTTCAATTAGACATTCTTTTATGTGACTAACATGCATTTTACAACTCTATTATTCTCTAATTTTATTTCCCATATTTGGGCAGACAGTATTCTGCTTATTTCTCCAGGTATTAATCCAGACAATCTGTCCTAAGTTAAATTTGTTGTTTTTACAATTTATTTCCTTTTTAACATTTTCTGGAATTATAACAGACATGTGAAGCCTTACTTGGCACTCATTAATAATTCTAAATGGTTTTCTTTATAACTGAATTTGTCCTGAAGTGCTGGTAAAACATTTCATGAATAACAGCACACTGTCTATTAGGTATACATTTTAAATGTTGGACAGCCTTATCTGCTATTCTAATCACTTGAGAGTGATATAAGCAGTGTAAGTATATGTCATATCCCCTTTGGTTCCTTTTGCGCCATTATCTGTTACTCTAGTCTCAAAATACTGATGCTTAGCAAAACTTTTATCACATATTGTGTGATTTATATTCTTCATCAAACAATATTTTGCTGATTTGGAAATACACATCTACAGTCATCAAAAATATATGTCCATAGAATGGCCTAGCATGGTCTAAATGAACCTTTTCCCATTCTCTTGTGACATCAGATCTAGACTGGAACTCTAGTCAGTAAGCTTGCTGTTTATTGAGAAGTGTGACATCTTACAGTTTGTTCTATGTCACTATTCCTATCCAGCCGCAAATGCATAGATGTGCTAATTCATTCATACATACAATCTCAGGTTGTCCTTGGTGTAACAACCGCAATACACATTTACTTTTCTTAGGTGAAATCCATATTCAGACTATCATTAAAATGCACTCATGGCACATTGATAAACTTTCTGAAGCATCCCAAATTTTGATACTATCTAGCTTGGTTGTTTCTTGAGCCATTAGTTTATAATTTATCATTTTTTGTCTATTCAGCTAGAACTTTTCTGGTAACTACTTTGAACTTTTTAACATATATATGATTTTATTTCAATAACATGTGACTTGTGTATGCTTTTATTTGGTATTCTGGAAAGTGTATTAGCATAGTTTATTTGTTTTCCTGGCATATATATATATATATATATATAATTTTTAGTTATACAAAGCTAGGAAATTCATCCATCTTAGCCTATATTGACTGGTATAGTCCAGAGCTTTCTTATTTCCTACCAAATATACCCAATAGTGACCTATGGTCAGTGTAGATTTTGAATGACTGCCCATAAATATATTGGTATAATTTATTCACAATGAAAACAATTGCTAGAATTTCCTTGTCCAATTGGCTATACATTGGGACAATCACCTCCATATACTTTATGTGAAATTATAGCACCAATACCAAACTCTGAGGCATCTGTCATAATTATCATTTCTTGTTGTTTACAGTAATGAATTAGTAATTTATTTGATGCTAACAATTCTTTTACTTTTAAAAAAGCTTTGTCTTATTGAACTCCTTATTTCCATCTCTAGTATTTTTTAAAAGCTCTTAAAAGATTGTTGCAACATAAAATTCACTCTCCCAAATTCTAAAAATTCTAGCAACTATTTTATATTTGTTGCTTTGGAGCATTTTTTATTGAGTGATCTTCTCTGGGTCATGGTATTTTCCTTTCTCTATTACGTATTTGAGGAATTTTATTTTTTTTACAGAACAAATATACTTTGAAATATTTAGTCTAGCATCAAACTTTTATTTAATTTCTCACAGACAGCACATACTCATTTCTTTAACTGCATTTCATTTTCAGCAACTATTAGCATATCATCTACAAACAGTGTAGCTCCCTCTACTCTTAAAAAGTTTTCCATTTTTGTGTGGAAAATGTTAAATATTATAGTTATCCTGTTTGGAAATTTTATGAATTTAAACAGTCCCATATGTATATTTATTGTAAGAAATTCAGCTGTTTTGTTCATAACAGGGATTTGATAACATGCCAATTGCAAATTAGTTTTGCAAAGTATGAAGTTGTCTGCAAGGAAATGAACACTTTTTTTATGTTTGGTATGGCATAGGATCCATTGTTAATTAATAGTTTGTTAAATTACCCAATAACAGCTGCACATTATGATATTAATCTTGTTTCAGTATGGGGACTATAGGCATTGCCTAGGTGGATTCCTCAGTTGATATAATGATGTTTTTGTTTATTAAATTCTTCAGTGCTTTCTTAACTTTGTATTTAAGACAAATGAGACCTTTCTTGGTCTATAAATGACTTGTGTATTTTTCATTAGCTTTATATCAACTGGTTTCATCTTTAATTCTACAGAGTTAGATTTAAAAAGTGAGGGAATTTACTTTTTATTTCATCTTTTTTTTATTACTCTTTCTATCATATTTATCGTAATACAGAGGTTTAAACCAACTGCATTCCAATATCAGACTAACCGTAAATTTTAATTATGAATATTCACCCATATTGGCATTAATACTACTTTTTGATATGTTATCCTGTTTCCATTAAAATCTGGAGCCACTAATTTTGTTTTCTTCATTTGAATGTTAATAATATTGACTGATGTTATTGATACATCTGCTCTGCTACCAATTTCCATTTTATCATTTAACTACAGACTTTTACTTTTAGTAATTTTCATCTATCATTGTTTTTCTTTATTAGCCTCACATTTGTGGCTTTCTTTTCCACTCCTTCCTACAATTTACAATATTTGGGTAAATTTCCTTTTGACATTTGTCTCTTTTACTGCACAGCTTTGACAAATATTTTTATAAACCACAGTTAAATTACTTGTATGTTTTGAATTTTCACAATTTTTTATGTGGCCCTTCTTTCTGGAGCAATAACAGATACCAGGAGTTTTATGACAAATTCTTCTATGTCACTTGTGTTCAAGGTGGCTATCTCTGTAACTTTTTAAAATTCTTGTGTGTGATCTATGATTGTTTTATGCGCTATCCGATATTCTATGATGATCCTATATGATAGGGTTGATTCTGCTAGAAATGTCTAAGCTTCATATCTTTGGTCCAATAGCATCTCCTCTATTCAATCTCTAAAACTCACATTCCACTATAGTTTGTAATGCTATATCATACTTGCATATGCTTTCAGTTTGTGACTGCATTTAATTATGAAAATAAAAATGCACTTTATATTTTGATGTTATTGGCTTAAAATAGACATTTAATTTTCTCAACAATTACTAATACAAGATTTCTTCCAGTGTTGGATCACATAAACAGTTTGCCATTTGCAGAACATCCTGTCCTGACATTCATAGAAAACTTTCAGATTGTCTTCAGTAATATCATTTATTATCATATATTTTTCCACATTATGATATATATCTGACATTGTCCTGGGTTGGTCACATTGAAAGAGTTCATTATACTATGCTGCATTTCTATAAGTATATATGCACCATTAATAACTAATATATCCAGCTTCTGGTAACTACACCAAATAACATTTACTGTTTCTGACTCTTTAACTGTGATAATCTATATGTATATATAGAAAATCTTTATACAGGTACTGGAGATTGTCTCTTAATATCTATGAGAATAGATTATAATTTAAGCAGCTGTATATGTAATAATTATACTTTAAATTAACACACCAAAAGTTTAATAACTTCACTCAGAGTGTTTAAAATGATAATAGATTGTATTTTCAATGAGTGACTGGCTGATTGAACTCCACAACAAATAATATTAATCACTGAGAAGTTCATGTGTAGAGTTAGACTCTATTTCCACACTTTACTAATCTTTCAATATCTATACATTTTATTCAAAATTTATTATTTTTTATTTCATAATCTTTAGTTTCACTAATGATATTAGTAAGTACTTTACTGCTCACTTGCATCTTGAGTCAATCTAATTGATTGCATCTCTTCTACACCATTTGGTCTGAAACTGAATTTTCTGCACTGCACCCATTAAACTGCTTTCCTTTTGCTCCATTAGTATCACTAGTTTGCTTTTTTCTCCTCTTTATTAGAAATTCTACAGGTATTTTAACAATTCTGCTAATTTGCATATTGTTAGACAATTTGGATTAGAATATGTAGGTTACTTATAGTTTGCTTAATTTACTTTTTTGTATATTATTATTTTTATAGCACACAATATTGCATATATTAACCAGCCTTGCATCTGTACACACACACATTTTACAGAGCAAATGTTAGAATTTTATATTTCATTAATTGACTTCTTAAATAAAATTTCTTTTACAATTATATATATATTAGCACACACATGCATGAAATAGGCATTGCATATATTTATGTGGATTATTTTCAATGCATATATATATATATATTTACTGCATATAATAAATGTGGGCTTTATATATAATATAGATATCTTTTATTTAGTTTTTTATACCTAGACATATATGCTTTTATATAAATTTATTTATCAACATTTATTTTTAAACCTATTGACTTGAATAATTACTACTAATTTTAGGAGCCCATATGAATCCCAGTATAACATTTGGCTTGGCAGCAATTGGAAAACTTTCTTGGCTAAAAGTACCTATCTATATCATTTCTCAACTATTTGGAGCTTTTATGGCTTCTGTTTTTGTTTATGGATTATATTATGGTAATTATAACATATATTATTTGTAAAATAATTTTTAAAATATAATAACATATCAAAAATGGAAATTAATGAAGTTCATTATGCTAAAACTATATAAATATATTAATAATTACTGTATATCAAAAGCTTTTTTCATCACATGGTTTTGTGCCCTATACAAATGTTAAGGATTTGTTTTAATATTAACCAATTATTGAACCAATTATTGCAAATATATCACCATAAAAATAATCACAATAATAACAAAACATTAGTAAAACAAATAAAAATTATGATAGAGAGATTCAATGTAAGCTCAAAGAATTGATTATATAACATAATAATATATAGAATAAATAATACATACACTATAGAACTTTATATATACTAAATAAACACACACACACATACTTGCAACAAAGAATCTTGACCCATTTCCTCCATGTAAATTCAAACTCCTCCAGTGAAATGTAGAGCAGCCACTTCCTTGCATTCTTAAATCCTCATGGCAGTTCTCTTGATAATTATACTAGCCATCCTTGCAGCTAGCTTTACTATGGCCATTTTCTACTACACATAGCAATTCTTTACAGCTAGCTCTTCTGCTAACTCTTACAAAACTGCAAGCCAAACTGTTCTCTTTAAAATCACTCTACAGACTTTGCAGTGGCCCAGTTGGCCACTGCTTAAAATATTACAACCAGACTCCTCTGGTCAACTCTTACAAACTACAAGCAAAAACGAACTGATCTTTTTTTTCTTTAACAATTAAATATAAGTTTATTAATAACAATAAAATAAATGATTAAGGTCTTATAAGGATTCTGATTTTGAAAAGTATACATTGAGTTACATGATTAATAAATTAGGTTTTTTTAAAACCCATTCAGCACACAGGCATGTGGCTTGATACAAAATAAACATGTTTGAATTAACATCTAATGTACAAAAATATTTATTATTATTATGATTTTGAATGGCTCAAATCAAGCAGTGAAGAAATTCTCCACCACCCAATTGTTTCAACAGATAGGAAAGGCAAAGTGCCCAGAAATCCAGCAGTGTTTCAGGTTATTCTACCTTGTACAGGAAATGTTTCTGGTATTGCACCATTTGAGGTCGGACTTCGAATCAGGTCAGCGACAGGGGAAGTGCTAAAAGGAACACCATTATGTCTTCACTTATTAAAGCAGTGTATGATCAGAATTTTGAATATTCCAGGTCCAGATCCAGAATGTGACAAGCACTGCTTCAATGGAGGGCACTGCAATCACCACAGAGTCTGTGAGTGTCTAGATGGCTACATGGGAAAATACTGCCAGGAAGTGACTTGTTATCCCAGATGTATGAATGGAGGAACCTGCACATCTCCAGGTGTTTGTTTGTGTGCAGATGGTTTTCAAGAGCCTTATTGTGAGGGAGGTATTTGTTTGGAAGCATGCTTAAATGGTGGTAAATGCGTACAGAAAGATACTTGTGCTTGTCAAAGAGGATTTAAAAAACCTCGTTGTGAAATTAGTAAATGCAATCCTCCATGCTTAAATGGTGATCGTTGTATAGGTATTGACAAATGTAAATGTGCAAGAGGATATACTGGACTCAGGTGTCAAAAAGCTGTATGTCGACGTCCATGTGGCCATCATGGTATGTGTATTAATGTTGATACATGCCAATGTGATCATGGTTGGTATGGAAGATTATGCAATAGAAGATATGGTTCTGCATACATTAATAACTTTCGTGATTGCAGAAGTTTAAAAAAGAAACTTCACTAAAGAATTGCCTTTTTTGGAAGCATATAAATTTATTCATTAATACAATAAAGTTTGAACTGATAAAATTTGATCAGATAAAAGATTTATTTTGTAATACAATTTCAAGAAGAATTTCAGGAATTTTGTTATCAAGTTTTAAGTACTATTTTAAAAATACATTAAAAACAGTTGGTCACTAGTATTTACAGTATATGTGTGTGCACACCCATGTATATGTAGACATGTTCAGTTTATGCAATAACTACAAATTATCAAAGAAATTCTGCAATGTTATTTATATTATGACACTCTATATATTTTTCTGATTGTCTGTTATAACAGATGTAAGAGGATGGATATATAAATGATTTCTATAAACTGGATACATTTATTGCAATTATTATCATTTAATAACTATCTCATGGGCATTAACTTCTGATGCAAATATGAATGGTATTTATGTAGGATGATCATGTATTTGATTTATCTTGTTTTTCAAAATCAAAAACTCATTATTATGTCTATATCACTGTTGAACATTCCCTTGTTTTAAACTTCAACTTTTCCAAACATTATACATTTTTAGAATAATTTCATTCTGATACAATTTAATCAAGTAGTCATTTTTTCCCTATTCATGGCATGTACTTGTACTCTTTTAAAAGTCTCAGCATTTTTCCTATTAATTTCTTCAGTGACTATCTTTTATACTTGTAAAGGGTCATAAGAATGCTATATAAATGTAAATAATTTTGATTTTCATTTTTAAAAAGATATGTCCATACATTCTTCTCAGGCTTAACAATGTAACTCCATCAAATGTTAATCTGCAATGAGTCTTATGATTGTTGTATTTTTTGCCAAAAAAGCAAAAACTATCTAATATTACTGCTATATTTTTAATTACTAATTTCTTTATATTTAGCTATAATCTGATTTTTTTTTCTTTTCTTTTCTCTATTAAGTGTTTTGTGTTTCTCTATTTTATATTTTCGTCATATATTGAAAAGAATGATATCATCAAATATTAAAGAGATTGTATATTTTTAAAATCAATGCTGTACTTCTTTACTATGTATGCTGAATAAGTATGATGACAATATGTAGCCAATCAATTTTAAATCCAGCTTTTTTTTTTTTTTGGATTTGCTTAAGTCTAATAATTTTTATAAATAATTCATCATGATCTTACTTAAGTCTTGTGTAGAATTGATAAAAAAAACTACCTTTTTAAAATATCAACTTAGTATTGTATTCATCCAATGATCAGGTATATTTTTATCATTTAGATAATTTGTAATGTAGTTAGATCAACAATTTCTCTGATTTTCACATCTTTATTTTAAAATATCTATAATAATTTCATCATTTCTTGACTATTTTCTGCTTTTAGTAGATTTAATTACCTGCATAATAATGTTACAAAAAAAAACCCAATTGAATGTGGGGGATAATGAATATAACTTTGTTAGTAAAGATATTAAATATATTTTTTGTTCAGTGGGCTTTTTGTAACTGATTCTAATTAAGTCAATTTTTCTCAGAATCTTCTAAAAAATAGTGATTTTGATAATAAGCTAAAAAATTGCTGCAAACATTAATTTGTGAAAAAGGGGTTGAATGATTTTAAAAAAAGGTAGACAAAAATTGACTTTCTGTTGTTAACAAGATCTTACATTATTTTTGAGATTTTTTTTGGTTTTTAGCCAGTGCATTCCTTATCTCAACTTTATTATATCAATTCATTTACCAGCACAGAAACTCAGATATTGTAAGCATTTCATAAACCTTTGTTCATCAGTGAGCTAAGCTCTTCGTTATGTTTGTTTTATTGAGAATGATCTTTTGAGTATCTCATTTATTCATTAATAATATTTGAAATAAAGGTATTCTTAATATTCCTAGAGCTTAATTGTAAATATAGGGGATTGAACACAGACTTTCAAGCACCTTTCAATTATACACACTATCTCATACAACTAATACTCATGATCACACATATAGAAAAGATAAATAATCACCAATATACATATTTCATGCTGAACCACCACTCATCAGTTGGTCCAGATATATATATACATATTATAACAAAAATGGTTATTTGGATTGTTGCTTGATTTGATTTATTTATACTTTCAATTATATTTTATATTTATATTTTAGACTTATTTATTATACTTTATTTTTTTCACAACTTTGATTCTTCCTTT
The DNA here is from genome assembly GCA_028023455.1 of Epiperipatus broadwayi. Classification (NCBI taxonomy): domain Eukaryota; kingdom Metazoa; phylum Onychophora; class Udeonychophora; order Euonychophora; family Peripatidae; genus Epiperipatus; species Epiperipatus broadwayi. The sequence continues at coordinate 10,216,267 of JAQFVV010006205.1, read as the reverse complement.
CATTTATTTATTTATTATACATTTATTTTTACAGCATTTGCTTATTCTTATTTCTTATTTGTTTACTATCAGTTTTGCTAACCGAAATATCCCGGCTTAGCCTCCAACTGTAATGGATATTGTTTATTTATTTATTTAACCAACGCCATTACAATACAAGCAGAGAGCTAATACAGATACAAATTTAACTTCATATCTATACCCTTGACCGAACCCCAAGGCAATACGTACATATTATCTTGGCATTATTTTTCCCGATCAAGAACTCTCGGCTGCTGAACAAAGCAAACCATTTCAAAGAAATTTAACGAATGTCCAGCGCTTGCTATTTATTTTTATATAATTGGGAAATTCGCATGAACAAGCAGCACATGAATACCTTAAACAAATCAGCATGCCCCTTTAATCACTAATTACAGTTTCCCCCCTGTCGTAGCTTGGTGATAGGAGAATAAAGCAAGGATACGAAATTTAATGATAAATATGTTTAATAATAATACTCACACTTTATATAAAAAAATACATTATAATAATAATAATAAAAAACACACACTTATAAAATACATGGCTATAATAAAACATATGAAAACAGATCAAATATTAAAGTTCTTAAAGTCCTGTTGATAGAGTTCTATTTTATCAAATTATTAATTGTGTATTTAGTTATGAGTAGTAAACAGATTAAAATGCATGCATGCTTTTACCTAGGCTTTGTTGTAATTGTCCCATGGGTATTTCTTCCGAGCGCTCTTGATTAACTTCCTCAGTTTGTGGGGTTATTTCTCGTTCCAGTTTTGCTTGTTGATTCTTTAGGTTGAGTTTCAGTTGACAGCTACAGAAGCGGCGGTCCCTCTAGCAGGTCAGGCAAAGATCTTACATTGTGAGTCAGTGATGAGATGGCTTGAATCCGAACCCACGTCCCTTTAACGCCACTAGCCACGCACTTCTTTCATTTTCTTTGAGCTGTTGCTTCTTCAAAGTCTCTACTAGCAATGCCAGATAAAAATTGTAATTTTCTTAATCTCTTTCTTTTGTTCATTGTTTTTAAAATTTTTAATTAAGACTTAGATTTCCAACCAATTCTTATCATTATGTTTCTTTATTTAATTAGTGGCTGGAATGTAAGTCCCAATTAATTTAACAGATCAGGCAAAGATCTTCCGTTGTTAACATTTTCTTTGTCCGTGGAATTTAATTTGTCCAACAGACTTTCACACCTATGGCCATATTGTTTTTCTTTTTATATATCACATATTACATTTTATTTAAAGTTTACAATTCATTTTTTTTTTCACATTTGTGTTTTACATTTTATTTTAATTTGTTATTATATAGTTTTTAATGAGAGAGAAGAAACGCATTTCTTTATGCATCCCCTTCCCCTCTCCCACAATAAACAAAAATAACTTTCTAGCATTTGACTTACAAGAGAGAAAGAGACGCATTTCTTTATGCACCCCCTCCCCTTCTCTTACTATTACAAATCCACAGTAAATTTTGACATTAGAATTTCAATTTTTTCTTTTCCTTCCTTTTTTTTAAAAATTTAATAGCTAATTTATTTCACCTTTATTACTTCTTGTTAGCGAATTTATCTAATGTTATTAATAAATATATATGTGTGTCGACGACTTTACGTGGTCGTCACATTACACTCCGCCCGTTTTTGAGAATTAAAATCGGGTCGAATCTTAGTCTGAGATGAGAGCTTATTTTAATTCTTTGCTTTCAACCCTTACTTCTGCTTTTATTACAGACTTTTCCACTCTATCATGATGAGTGATGAAGATGATGAGGATGACTGCAGAGAGACAGCTAGGTAAAACTACACAATTCTTTCCGATCGATTTTGGCTGATCAACCAATTTAATCTCTACGCATACGAGACCATGGCATAACTTAACTCTATCAAAAACATAAAAGGTTTAAAGCATGTGAACAGCAGGATATTTCTACTGCCTGTTCATCTTGCGCAAACAACAAATTCTTATTCTTTATTTATTTTATTCGAGGCACTAATTCTTATTTCTTCATTTATTTATTTTGAGACACTAATTCTTATTATATTGAGACACTAATTCTTATTATACAATGAGTCCAGGATTCTTACTGGTGCTTCATTTAAAAGTTTAACCACCGAGAGCCATGAGAATCTAAAGTGCGAAGAGACGGCTGAATCAAGCTCAAAATACGACCCAAACATAATGCATACACACACACATATATGCCTCAATCTGCAACCTCATACACCTACTAGTGATATCTGTCATTTACGCATTATCACTATTATTCATTTATTTATTTTATTAATTATTAACTGGCTCTTTAATGAGCCTAAACGATTCTTATTTTTATTTTTACTTCTATTTATTTGTTAATTCTATCTGCATTTATAATTGACAGATTGTGATACGAATAAATTATTTATAGATTTCTTTTTCTTTTTTTTTTTTTTACTTTTATTTGCATTTGTCTTGCTGTGCTTGACTGCACATAAACACTCATTAAGTTTATCATTAATTTCACTCCGTGAACACTACCTTTTTTTTTTTGTTGTTTATCATAGTGACTTTAATTATTTGTCGTGAGACGATTTGCCCCACCTGTCATACGTTTAAAAAAAACAATTTTATTTTTCATGATTCCAAGACATCCGTTTCATCGAACCGACATATCCGTCCGTTTATTTCCTTTAGGCTTAGTTTTTGTCTGGAGGTTTCTTATGCTTTTTACCATACATATTTCCACTTTTGCTTGGAACTGGAGCAATGTTCCGATGTCCACTAGAGTCGGCTTGCTCATCTGGGTAATTTATATTTGAACCTCTTCCGATCTGTTCGGACAATTTAGCGCTTTCTGATCTATCAGGAAACGCCTGGTTTCCTTCCCAATAATCGTGGTGAGGATTGAATTGCATCTTTCCTATGTGTGGATCATTGGGCTGGGGTTTAAATCCCCGATCCTCCACCTTGTAATTAGGCCTAGTGCTGTCAAACGCATTTAGCGACTCAGTAACCTGTCCGACAGTCTTTCCTTCTGGGCCTATAAGCATTTGCTCCACATTGTTACTTTCACTATTTATTTGCAAGCACTTGCTCATGCTTTCTTGCTCTTTACTGTTAGCTCTTATTATCTCTGTTATATTTTCTATTTTATTTTCACCCCTTTCTACCCTCACTTCTATCCTCTCAACTGTGTTCGCTAACTGAGTTACCTCTAGTTGTATGTTTTCTATAGCCTTTCTGTTTTCATTTTTTATTACTTCAATTTTCTCCCCTTGCTCTAATTTAACTTGCTCTATTTTCTCCAGTAGTTCCTCCTGGTGATTCAACCTTTCATTTGCAACCTTCATTTGGTATGAGGTTTGTTCACATTTTTCATTCACTTCTTCAATTTTTTGGCTAAAATTCTTACTTAGTCATTCGTCCAACTCTTCTATCTTCCTATTTCTTTCATTTCTTTCCCTCATTTCCATAATCAACTGTTGCTGGCCTTCCATTATTTTCGTAAGCATATCCATTATAATGCAGCTTTCTATTTTATTTTTATTATCAGTCTTCATCTCCATTCTTTTGCTAATTTCTATTTCTCCCACTAGAGCATCCATTTTGTTTTTGATATCGTGTGCATCAAATTTATTTAACACACGCACACTAATCATTTATTTTTATTCTACAACTTTATTATTCTAACCCTATCTGTATAGGATTATCTTACTTTACTAACTTTATATTTCACTGACACTAGGTACATTTGTTCGACTCTCCCTGTCTCACTCACAATATATATATATAGTCAGTGCTCAGTTTATGTTAAGATAGCAAATCTTCATACTTTAATGGACAGACTTCAATCTACTTCAACCTCCAACTCTTCAGCCATCCATACCATTGAAAATCTGATGATGGAATGCCCAAATCCCATGTTGATGCCAATATTATTGTTATGCCCATGTTGACCTCAAGTCACTCTGACCCCTCATGTATAGGAATTTATCCATTTAAATACAAACTGAGCACTGATTATATATATATGTATATGGAAGATGATAATCTAAACCAACTGATAAGTGCTGGTTTAGCACAAAATATGGATATTGGTGATTATTTATCTTTTTATGTGTGTGGTCATGTGTATCAGTGGTATGAGATATTGTGAATAGTTGAAAAGTGCTTGAAAGTCTGTGTTCAAACCCCCTATATTTATTCTTTAATAGTAAATTTTCATAGAATGAAAAGTTATTGTGAATTTTAAAAAGATATATAATAAAAAAATTTTTCACTATAAGGACACAAGCAAGTTTTTAAGAATACAAAAAGAAAAGTTAAAAAAAAAAAAGTTAAATATTTTGCAAATAATATTCTGAGAGATTAATTATTATTATAGTTATGATATAAGTTTTTGTATAAAAGTGATAATAGCCCACTGCAAGCTAATTACATCCAATTCATTATTGTAGATATATTCTGAATTTTGAAATAATATCTTCATTATGATGTAGTGGTGATAGTGCACACTAGAATACATAATTATTTATTGATTTTGAAATTTATAGTGATTAACAATGTATTTTACAATGCTACTGATGTAATTAACTTTTATTTTTGTATTATTCTTAATAAAAAATAAGTAAATCACAATCTAGTGAACTGTATGTGTATGAGATTTCACTTACCAACACTGTATTATATATATACTTTACAATCAGTGCACCAAAATTATCTTGACACTATTACTCTCAAGTTAAAAATAGCAATATATTTGTTTATTGAACAATGATGAATAGCTAGCTGAAAAAATACTGAACTTGAAAAACTCTTAGCTAATTAAATAGTTCCTTACATTATCCTAGATCAAAGATATAGCTTGTATATAATGCCCAAACCAGTCCACCAGATATTCTTCAGTAATATGATTCTTAATTGCCAGTTTTTTTTCTTTAATGAGGTTTTATTAATAGTGTAAAAGAATATTATTAAACTCTTATTTATTATAGATTTTATTTTTTTTAATTGTAAAATAATTTAATAAATAGTACAAAAAAAAAAATTAAAACCAATCTAGACTTGTATCGTAACAACCATTTGTTTTAAACTGCATTCTGCTTAAACCTGCTGAGGTCTCATTTTGATAATAAAATAAATCTGTTCAGAGAAAGGAAAGAATAGTTAGCATTTTTATAAATCAACTGATTTTTTAATGATATAAGTGTTAGTTCCAATTTATTTATGCAAATATTGCATTATATATATAAACATACATATTGATTATGACATTGATTTAATTGCATTTTCACGATATGATAAATGCTTTAACACAAAGCACAATTAGTGATGAGTATAAAATAAAATACTCGAATAAATAAAAAACAAAGTGTTGGTGGCCTAGCGGTTAGCATAGCTGCCTTCCAAGCAGCTGGCCCAGGTTCGCTTCCCGGTGAACGCTTTGACATATATATAAAAAAATGAAATAAATCAATTCCATTCACACATTTTATGTATATTGGAGATAAAATAAACTGTGAAAATAATATATAACCTTTTATATGTAAAGATAATAAAACTAAGAGAATATTATAAATCACTACATATTGAGATGAAAATGTATTAATATGATTTAAAGTTTTATATCAATATAAGATAGTTGGACTTTAAAAAAATTATTGAAGATAATTTAAATGTATTGCAAATATTTTAAAACAATATTTTTATAAACATGTTTATGTTTATGTTAATATAAATACATATATAGTGTGTATATGTCTATATTGTAACGGCTAGAAAATATAGTCGCATTAACCCGACTCAGAGACACAGGTAGAAGGGTTCGAACCTCACCCACCTCTCTAAATCATAACTAAACAATTCACTTTCTTATCCTCTTAAAAGTTAATTTTCTTAATGCAGCCCATGGTCAGGTAAAAACTAGACTCTTAAAAATCCTAGACAAAATACTGACCAGGTTTACACATAAAATAATGGACATCTACAACTTTGTTACTATTATAAATTATAGTTTACTGTTAGTATATGACTGTCTATATTTCGCTTAATGTAATTATTTATAAATAATTTGAAAAAGTGCCCGCATATGTGCATAAGATTCAATTATAACCTACAGATTTTGAAATAAAAAAAACAAAAAACATTTGATATACATTATTAAACATAGGAATACATTTGATTAGATAGAGAGGAAGTGCAGAAATCAATCTATGGTGCGAGAACATGGTAAAGTTAACATGTCTTAATTAGCTAAACAAACTGGAGGCTGACTTAATCATGGCCTCAATTTTGCATATACATATATATATATTGTAACGTTTTCCATCTTGCTAGGCCTCTATACGCATATAAACTGCGCGAGTTGATCAAGTTATGTCAAAAAGAAGAAAGTTGTATTTCTATTTCTAAAAAAACATAACTATATTTCCTGATCAACTTGGCCTAGAATTCTTACGATTACAATTGTGAGCTGAATCAGCTTTTAATTTATAAATGAGGGCGCCAGAGTCAATTAGACTCACTGATTTTGCGTCAAACATATCGTAACTCGTAAATTAAAAAGAAAAAATGCTTTTAAAAGACAGAATTATATTTTACCGTAACTAAAACTATTTTCCTAAATATTATTATTATTGGGACTTATTAAACATATTGGCAAGGTAAATTATATTTTTAAATCTCATTAAACTAATAATAAATTTAATAATAAACACTAATAATTATTATTAATAACGCACAATGAAAAAGGTTGATAAAAGTAAAATCTCTTTTATTTTAACAAACTAAAAACATTTCTAAGTTAAATTAAGAATTAAATAAACTGGAGAGAACACACACTAATCCAAACATGAAGCAATTAATAAAATAAAGTAATTAAAACAACAGTTTCACAATTAAAAAAGTTCTTGGATAAATAAAAGTCTCTTGAACAGAAAAATTAAAGTCTCCATCGGGGTCCTATTATATGTATATTTTTACGAGTTGTTTGCAAAATGGTTTGTCAACAATTTAGTCACAATCGGGAATAATAAAGAGTCATAGCTTACTGGTAAGTTTAGTGAAAAAGTTGTAGCTTATTATGCATAGTTTTTTGTGTTAGAATGAGCTTGGCCATTGGTTATTAGTTGATCTTGTGGTCTATTCACCTAGTCAGTCATGAAGGCTTTTCTGGTGTACATCTTCAGGCACGATGTCCATAGAAGCTCCGGTTCACTCCGACATGCTGGATTATTTCAGCGTAGAGCGATCCTGGATATATTCTTGTTATCCAGGACTAACTATAGAGAAACAAACGAAACAAGACATTCATCAAACTGGCCTCTGCCTTTTTATACTAGAGGCCCAGTTTTCAGACTTCTGTGCATGTTATTATCATGGCGTTTAGGTTCATAATCTTGTACATTCTTTATCATTTTTCAATTACCAAGTCTTTATTTTTTCAGCATAATCCTGCCATCTTTAATTAGCTAAAATATTTTTCTTTTAGCTTATCTTTTTACTTTTGGAATTCTTTTAATTTATCTGGATTAGTAATCTACGTGTCTTTTGTTCTCTCCAATTTTAACTTTTATTTTTAATCACATAAAAAAAAAATACAAAAGACAATTTTAACCTTCACTGTACGTTCTTAAAAAAGTAAATTATACTAACAAAAAAAATCTAAGTTTACTCTTTTTTTTTTTTAGCTTTTACCAAATGCCAATATATTTGTATCATATAAATAAATGGTACAATTTATATATATATATATATATATATAAATATGTACCATTTATTTATATATTTCCATTAGGGTTTATATATATATATATATATATATATATAAACCCTAATGGAAATTGAACAATAAACATGCATAGCAACATACATAGAGCATATATCAATAGACATAATTATAAGGAAAACGGTAAGATAAAGTGTGGTACTCAGTGATCAATATATATATTTAAATGAATGTCTCTAATATGTAAAGTCTTCATCATTTCACCAATTTGATTGATGGATAGCTATTTCACCTCTAATTGATTATTAGAGAAAGGAACCCGTTCGCCTAAATGTGATCCAGGTCCAGAAGTGAAGTGTCTTTGGTTAGCTTAGTGTCAATTGCTCTTTGCAACCTTTAATGGGATTCACTATTCCAGGCAACTGATATATACAGTATTCATTAACTGGCTGGTTGAAGTAATTCGGAAAAGCAACAAAAGAATTTAGAGATGCGACACAATTACCAAGTAACACAGTATTGGGAATACAGTCAAACGACCGTAAATATTAAAGCCTTATTAACATTAATATTTAGATATATAATCCCATTTGTTACTATGCTAGAAAATCCATCATACAATAATACCCCCCCTTTTAAAATCATTAAATTAACTTACATGTGGGTATTTTACCAGCATTTTATTTGTAGCATGATTAATCAAGAATTTTCATTATTTAATTAATTTATCACATATAGATTTGACGAATATTGAATATATAAATATATGAAAAAGATTGCACTGTACCCCTCTATAAAAAAATATTAAAATAACAGACACTTATATAACATGTCTTCCAATACATAATTCTTTAATAAGCATATATGATTTAAATATACATATAGAAATAACAATTGCAAGATACTTTTCTAAAAAAAAAATTTAACAAATTAAATAGACACATATATACATGATATGAATGTCCTTCTTAGTGTAATTATAAAATGAATCTAGAGTCTAGTTAAACTCAATGGCAATGTATTCTCTTTCTCTCTTTTTTTAAAAAACAACTAATGAAAAAAACAGTTGCAGGAGAAGGTGGATGGAAATCTTTTAAAATCAGGATAACTTTTACAAATTATTTTAGAAATGATTTCCACTTCATGTAGCGGGTTAAGGGAAAATGAAAAAAAAAGGTTTTAACTTATTTAAATTTACCATCCAGCTTCTCACTTATAATTATATATTCCACATTATCAAAATAACAAAAATTGATTTTTGTATGCATTAATATATATATAACAATGGAAAAAAAACAGAACTAGTTGATCGTTAGAATATATGTTAACTTTTTAAAATATATGTAAGATAAAATTAATTAATACATATTAACCAGAACCATGATTAAAAAAAGTGATAAAGATAAAAGTTACCGGTAACTAAGAAGCACCTATATATGGATTATGCATTATAAGGGTGATGAATTAAGAGTTTATTCTAGGGGTCTCATGATGCTGTCATTCTTTCTTGATGTCAGTTAAGGTCTACATCACCAACATCTATGCTCATGTTTTCATTTACATAGATCTTTCTCTCAGGAAGCAAAGATAGGCAGTTATTAAGCATGGTTCTTTAGTCTTCTGCTGGACTTCATTTCTAGAACACCCTCTGAGGATGACCAATGCAGGAGGGTAAAGGAAAAACTTCTCTACTCAGGCATGACTCATATTGGTCAAAATTTTAGAACAAGAAGATGATGATTTATTAGAACAAAGAAAAACTTTAGTATTTATACCTTTTAACTCTTTTTTACATTAATTAATTAATTGAAGTTTACCAGTGCTTCCATTGTTTACAAGCTCTTCAAAGCATCATATGATTTTACACTATTATTTAGATGACAACATGATTTTATATTATGTCAGTTTTCTTAATGGATCTTAAGTTAAATTTTTACTTAATCTATTTTGTGTATTAGCTATTTGCTGATGCACTTTAAACTTTTTCTTTTAATTTCTAAATTATATACATTTAAATTTCATTAATAATTTTAATCCATTATATACATATATATTTCATTAATTATTTATTTTAATATCCATTCACTGTGGTTGGCTTTATGGTCTGTGATATGCATCTATATTTGTTTGTATAGATGAGCTTGTATGTGTGTGTGATATATATCTATATATTTTGTTTGTATAGATGAGGAATGGATATGTTTGTATATTTATTTTATGTATACTTTAGTATATTTTTACATATGTGAGTATGAGTGTCTACTGTATTTTTAAACTTTGTATTTCATATTATCATAAAATGGAAATAAATGTAATCTATTATTTTAATTTTTGCATATACATAAATAAATAAAATCAAAGTTGTATAATAACAATACTGTATTATTCAATATAAAAAATCTAAATGCTTCTATGTGTAATGATCTGATAAACATTCATAATAATATATATGTTACACTGACCTGGTCTGTAAAATGTTGCTGAAAGAAATATTTTGTTAATATAAAGTAATATAAAATTTGATGTTAGATACTTTTTTCATTTATTTATTCTATTTAATGTGAATAAATATTAATCTATTGGTCTATATTGTAATGGTAATTTTTCACAATACAAGCTATTATAATAATTTGACAGGTTTGATTCTGGATATATAATATATTAAAAAATATAATAATCTATTCAATATGCACCTTTGGTTCAAATATATATGAAAGGGGAATGATTAATAAAAAAATTTAAAAAATCAATATATATATATATTGTAACCAGTTGGCTTACATAGCATACACTAATATAGTGTGTGTGCATAAATATATACGTAAAATAAAGGAAAAATAGAAATAAACACAGAATAAATTTTTGTAGATATTTTTTTTATGTTTTCTAAAATAAAATAATAATAGGCAAAGGGTTAGATAACTCTAGGTTTAAAGTAAAATTTCATTATGAAATTAATATTTTAAAAAGATCTGAATAAATATAAATATTGCATTATTATTAATTATTACTCTGATTTTGAAATTTAAAAACACCCTATTGTATTTTTTGAAATTTTAATTAATTAAACAAAATTTTTATCTATTAGAAATCCCCTAAGTAAAAACATGTATATGTTTTTAAAGGGATTAGTGAGATAAAAATAAAAACTCTGTTTTTAATCAAGCTGCTGTTATCACCTTAGATGATTCTATAAAAGGGCTGATAACAAATTAGCTCCAGTCTGGAGAGTAATTTTAAAGAGAACAGTTTGGCTTGCAGTTCTGTAAGAGTTAGCAGAAGAAATGTTTGGCTCAAGTATTTTGTGAAGAGTTGGTAACTGTAGCAGAAAATAGCCATAGTAAAGCTAGCTGCAAAGATGGCTAGTATAATTATCAAGAGAACTGCCATGAGGATTTAAGAATGCAAGGAAGTGGCTGCTATACAATTCACTGGTGGAATTTGAATTTACATGGAGGAAAATGGGTCAAGATTCTTTGTAATTCATAGCCTTAAAAGTGTTCTGGAAAAACAGCTTGCTGACCTGAAGTTTACAAAATCCAAGTATAAGTGAAACTGACTACAGAAGAAAAAAAAAGCCAACCATACCTGAATTATGTACTTTTACCTGATGATGACAATTTCCTGGAATGACCAAAAAAACAGCTTGCCCAAGAGAGCAACTGAGTAAAGAAGTAGTTATACTATGCTGCTGTGTCTACATATGCAAAGAGAAGCACAGATAAACTTGCATACAAAAGTGAGTTGTTTTTCAATAATTTATTTGATGGACATTTTTAAATCTATATTTTTAAATTTAAAGACATTTATAATTCGTTAAGAGGTAACCTAATAAAAGCTTTCTAACCTCTGGAAAATTGACTATATATTTTTTGTAAAAGAATAAAAGAAAGCTATAATAGAACTTGATAAAGTGATTTTTTTTAACATTGATTAAAAATGTAAATTTTATGTATATTCAAACGCAATTTGTAATTGTAGAAATTATTGTTATTTATTGTTTGACAAAATTAAATTTATAAATAATCTGTGCGTACATATATCTCAATGCTTGTCAAATAGGACACATATGCAAATTTAAGCATTTTGTTATTGAATATTAATTGTATATACCTAAATCGCGTGTCTGTGTGCATATACATGTAAAGTTTAATCATTTTTTTAATAATTATTTTATGTTAATTGAAATGTTTTCATCATATATTATAAAACGCACGTCTATGTACGGATATATATATATATGCATTTATAGAAACTAATTAAGAAATACTGTTAGTGTAATAATTTGAATTTTGTAGTAATATTGTAAATTAGTGTAATGACTTTTATTATTGTATACTTTTCAAAATCAGAACCCTTATAAGACCTTAATCATTTATTTTTTTTGTTATTAATAAACTTATATTTAATTGTTAAAATTGTATTCCATCATCTCTTGTTCACATACAGTAATAGAGCCCATGTTCTCTGAGCTAGATTTCGGACACAGATAAATGGGGATGTGTTTAGTGCTTTGGGGCATCCAGAGATGATCAATCATCATCCTGGTTGGCACAAAAGAGGATACTCTTTAAAGCCCATGCACTATTATTTTTTATTTTACTTTAGTCTTATTAAAAATTTAAGTTTATAGTTGGCCAGTACAAGTGGCCTGAGCATTGATGATGATCAGCATGTTTTAAATGTCCCAGCATTATTGTTTTGATTTCTGATTATTGTGTATTTTAATGGATGGGCACTAAGCTGGTGCATCCAAGTTATGTTTATATAATTGCCCAAGCTGGCAAAGGCTCAATAGTTAGCCTGGTCTACAGAAGACCCATTTTCAATCCAGTCACAAGGTTGACTGTTGATTTATATATTTTATTGTACTAATTTGTTTATTCCCATCAATGATGATGGATGGTTACTTCTCTTGAGTACTCATACTTACTTTTATTTATAATGCTGGTTGATAATAATTATGCTTTAGTTGCTCTTTTGAGTTAACTGGTTGATCTCTCAATGATCTCAGAGATTTCTAATCTCATTTTATTCTTAATTAATTTATACCACCCCAATACCCCCATCCCGTTACAATATATACAATAATACTAACCAATGTGGTGATCATGGTCTATAATTTGAAGATACAAGTACTCCCAAAAGTATTTTATTTGTTTTTCAGTTTCAATTAAAAAAAAATTCAAAGGTTCCAAACCTTTCTTTTAGAAAGTTTACTCTCAGAAAACTTTTAAAAGAATGATCATCATTAATCATTACAGCCATTCCACCATGTCCCTCAGTGGACTACATGATTTATCAGGGCTGTGAATATTAACTAGCATATGGGTGTAAAAAGCATATTGGATTGATTTACAAACACAAACTAAACGGATCAATAAAAAAATGTAACAATTTATTAATAATGAATAAAAAAAACTGTTGATATATATTAACAACTTTCAACAGATACACAACAAATATTGAATATTATAATTACAAAACATATTTTAAGCTAAGTTTAAGGTTAAAGCCTTATAGTATTTATAATGATAAGATCTTACCATATTAAATACTAAAGCAGCCACTAACCATGTTTTTTCAGAAACTGTTCTTTTGTTTAATATTTTACTGTTGTCATCCTTAGGTTTTCCGATAATAGTCTTCTCCTTGAAAAATGGTGATGTTAGAGAAAGTAAATACAGTAGCATTGATAACATTATATAAGGTATACTATCTGTAGGTCTTATGGCACTATTCATTTCTTCCTTCATGATATTATAGAGGCATAGCATAAGCTGGTTTTTCAAACAGCACTAATTTCTGGATTACAATGCATTTTCCAGGTTGTTTTGACTGGTATGGTTTTTGGTTATCTAGCCACACATGGTAGATGGATTTCTTCTAAATAAAGCCACCATACTGACTGTTGTGACTGGAGTATTAAAAATACTTTAAAAAACAGTGAGTAAAATACAGCTTACAGTGGGAAAAGAGTTGTAATTAATGGTTGTTCATCTTTTCAGCATGAATCATAGCAACACTGCACTGTAATGATAAGAAATAGGAAATGAATTGCTGGGATGGTTTCCTAGAATTAGAATGATAGTGTCTAATTTCTTGTTTCAGACTTATTTATAACTATTTCATGTTGTTCAAAAAACATGGTTTTTAAACAACATATATGCCACTAGCTAGGAAAAATATGACCATTACATTATAACAAAAATATATTTTTTGAAAAATACCCTCTTTACTCTCTCCAACACATGTTGTGGAGACAAATTTTAGTACATTATATTCTGATTTTTATACATTAAATATATAAAATAAAAGAAGAGAAAAAAATTATTTTCTTTCCCCCCTCTTATTATTTACATATTGTAATGTAGAAAGAAGTAAATTTATTTTGCTGATTTAAATTTTTTTATTTATCTTCTAAAATATTATTAATTCTAAAAAAATTTAATATTATTTTCAAATTTGCCATCAGATTTTCTATAAAAATGAACAAGGTATTTAATTAAAACTTTTATTAGAAAGGCAAACTAAACAAGGTTCAAATTTAGATTATTATTTAAAAAAAACAGTTGTCGTCGATGAGCCACAATATCCCACTGGATGGCGCTGTTTTTGCGCTAAAACACATAAAAATGCCGTTTCTGCGGCCGACATGTTCGAACCCGCGTTTTCTATAATACAACTTTTTTGTTGTACTACAGATTGCAGGCTGCTATGTCGCATCGCAGTACAGCATGTATGTTTATGCAGCATATACATTTTCCCAATTCGCACAGTTTATAAAATTGTTACGGCTTGGGGAGAGAGTGTGTTTTTTTGAATTGGATGGAAATGTTATTTTCATTGATTTTTTTTTTTTTTTTAAAGTATTGAAATGTTCAGATTTTGTAAAGTAATAATTAATAGACTTTTTACACCATAGTGTATTGAAGTTTTAAGTAGTAAAGGTTGACGAGATATATGTATAAAGTGAATTGGAATTAGGTAACGCGTCAAGTAATATACTGTTCGTAACATTTCCATGAGACATTTTAAGATTGTACCATGTATATGTTTTTGAAATAAAAAAGAGCATTAACACAAAAATATCCAGAAAGAAAAGTATAATTGTACACTGTTTTTTTAAATGTCATAAAAAGCATATATTATAAACATTTTATATATATATTTGTCATTGTTTAAAAAAGTTTTAGTTTCTTTTTTTCCTCCAACTACCATTCTACTTTGTTGAATATAGTTTACGTTTATTGTTATCATTTATTTTATAGATGTTAGAAAAAAAAATATTTACAAAAATACAATTTTGATATTTTTTACTTTAGCATTACAAACAACAGAACACTAACCATAAACCTAACCCTAAAACTAACCCTAAAGCTAACCCTAAAACTAACCCTAAACCCAATCCTAAACTAACCCTAAAACTAACCCTAAACCTAACCATAACAACTTTTACTTTTAGTTGTCATTCGATTTAAAATAAAAAATAGTGGTAAACAACAACAACAAAAAAGCCGTAACCCCAGTAAAAAAATTTCCGATAGAAAATTGATTTTTCTAATAAAAAGCAAACTAAAAAAGACGAATCAAATTGTAATTTGTTTCCTAAAACTAACCCTAAACCTACCGTAACAACTTTTACTTTTAGTTGTCATTCAATTTGAAATAAAAAATAGCGGTAAACAACAACAACAAAAAAAGCCGTAACCCCAGTAAAAAAATTTCCGATAGAAAATTGATTTTTCTAATAAAAAGCAAACTAAAAAAGACGAATCAAATTGTAATTTGTTTCCTAAAACTAACCCTAAACCTACCATAACAACTTTTACTTTTAGTTGTCATTCAATTTGAAATAAAATATAGCGGTAAACAACAACAACAAAAAAAGCCGTAACCCCAGTAAAAAAATTTCCGATAGAAAATTGATTTTTCTAATAAAAAGCAAACTAAAAAAGACAAATCAAATTGTAATTTGTTTCCTAAAACTAACCCTAAACCTACCATAACAACTTTTATTTTTAGTTGTCATTCAATTTGAAATAAAAAATAGCGGTAAACAACAAAAAAAGCCGTAACCCCAGTAAAAAAATCTCCGATAGAAAATTGATTTTTCTAATAAAAAGAAAACTAAAAAAGACGAATCAAATTGTAATTTGTTTATTTTATTTTACATTTATTATTATCATTTAATTTGTATACGTTAATAAAAGAATAATATTTGAAATTAAATAATATTTAAAAAAGATGATTTTCTTTTGTTTTTATTTTCGCATTACAAAAAACACATCAAAATGATTATAATTAAAGGCCCAGGAATGATCATATTTTATAGTTTAAGCGTGAAAAGTGCGCCATCGAGTGGGACATAGTAGTTATTCGATGACAACCAAAAAAACTATACAATTCAAATTGTTTCACATATCAAAAGCAATTTTGCTTCCTTCTTTACAATGTAATTTATCATTCAGTTTCTCACATATTATAAAATAATACTTAATAATCTTTAATCATGTGAATGAATTAATTTTTTTTAACCCTTTAGGCAGTTTACATTTTTAATTCTCAAGAGACATGCATATAGGTGTACACACACAAATAATAGTTTTTATTTATTAATCAATTTACAAGTGTTTTTATTAAACATATTTTTTTCTGCAGCATTGTAATATAACCAATCTGTGGTATATCATATTTGTTGTGGCTACAAATCCCCTCCCTTTAAGATGAGACAGTTGGACAGTGCAACTTCTCATTTCTATTCTTACTACAAAACATTCATTTCTTCAATTATTTTTATATTTCATTTTCAAAAATAGTGTTTTTCAGACTACATAGTCTATAATGTGCAGATATTTTCCTGATACTGAATGCTATAAAGAATGCATAGGATTTCAACTCTAAAATCCATAAAAGTTCTATCATAGAACATTAAGATGACTTTTTTTTTTAAAGTAAGAAATAAAAATAATATTTTTCATTTAAAATAAATAATAAATAAACTAAGCAATTTTTTTTTAGTGGTTAAAATTCTCTATTGTGAATAAAAACAGTGTGTATAATAGTAGATAGGGTAGTAGTATTAAGCATAGTGATGCTTCCATTACACAAATGGTTTAGAACAAATTATTCAAAAATAATGTATCCATTAGATAGAATACATTAATCTTTTTGAAATAGTTCAGCAAATTTTTATAATATTGAAATGAATAAAGCTCAAGAATTTTATACATTCAGTTAAAATAGAGTAAAACTTTTTATGGTTAAAATTTAATAATAGGATTCTGTTACTTATATACAATGATTTTATTTTTATATGAGATGTGGTTGATATAATTCTTTTTATATTTATTGGAGAATGATGATCTAGATAATATGTTCATAGCTAGATATTTTTGATGAAAAAGATAATTCCTGAGGGCATGATAGACCTCAACCTGCAGTGAACTTATTCTTCCATTCTTTGATTACTTACAGCAATCAATTTTAAAATACAATCCTTATTGTAATAGTCCATTTAATTATACATAAAAAGAAAATCTATATTTTTCTATTCAGGTCCAAATAATACTATATCAAATTTTAGAATGTCTTTGTTGCCCTGCATCTCACATGCATATATTTTGATTTCACATTCCAAAGTCTTTCATAGATTTAGCTATGTATTTTTTATGACATGACTTTTAAATAATATTATTTAAAGATTTTAAGAAGATAAATAAAATAAATTATATTATTTTTTTAAAATAAATACAATTTACATTTAGTTTAAAATAATATTTTTTTAAAAAAGTCATCTCTTTTTTAAAAAAATTTAAAAATAACTAATACTATATACACCTTTATTAATCTATGGTAGCTCTTCTCTGACTTATACATATACAAAACAATTGTATACACATATCTCACATGTATATGGCTTGTATTCTCATACTAAATTATCATCATTATTATTTAGCTTTCTTGTGAATAATTAAATTGTTAATGTTTTATTAACATGAAAATATACTAAATATTATTTTAAATTATTATATATGAAATATATAATGAGATATTATTTTATATAGCGCTATGTTTTTTTATGTAATAGTAATATTAGCGATTAAGCCAATGCATTGGCTTAATTGCTAATATTACTATTACATAAAAAAACATAACGCTATATAAAATAATATCTCATTATAGATGTTTAATTTCAACTAAAGAATGATGCTTCATAAATTGTAAAGATTTCGCAAGTGTCATTCGTTCAAACATAACAAATGTAATTTAAAGTGATTGTGTAACACCTTCACGCTCTTAATTCCAGACACTTAAGATTTGCCCATACATAAACGTTTGGGTCGAAAGAATGGATGGATTCATTCCATTCTTTCTAAAATACTATATCTCGTGTCTGGAAAAATTGATAGTATTCATTTATAATTTATCTTTAAAGCACATGTGCATTGGCTTAATCACTAATATTACTATTATATATGAAATAAAAATTTATAGTATATTAATAAAATAAAATCTTGAAGTAAGGATTTGCCTTATTTTTTATAATTAAATATTTTTTAAAATCCAAACTACTAACTTACAGTCACAATATATGTGTGTAACTGTGTGTAAAGTTTTAAGATAAACATAAGTCATTGTATATGCAAAGAAAATAAATCACCCTGTCCCAAGACTATGAATTAAAAGCATTCTAAATGTTGAACAATGATTAAGAATAAAATGAATCCATTTATTCTTGGAACTCTAATGTTTATAAGTATATCTTTGTCAACATTGTTAGTAATTCATAGTGAAATTAATTTATCAGTTTCCATATTAAATCTTATTCAATTATTACAATTAAGGTGTTAAAATGAGGTTCTGCCTCTAGTCTTATACAATTGATTATAAGTTTAATAACTCTTAAATACCATATTTTATCTAGCTGATAAATTAATTTCATTCTGAATTACCAACAATGTTGATAAAAGTATGCTTTTTTACCAGAGCTCCAATAATAGGTGGATCCATTCTATTCTTGATCCATTGTTCAACATTTAGTGTGCTTTTAGTTTATTGCCTGGTGGAGGGTGATTTACTCTCTTTGTTTACATATGAGTGTGTAAATATATAGTTTGATATGGTAGAATATAAATATATATAATTATGGGTTAATACATTTTTGCATATAACCATATATTCACATATATCTGTATTAAGTATATAATTTTACTTTTTGATATGAATGAGGATATGTAGCTTGTATATAATTATGTATATGTGTGTTTGAATATGTGCATTTATATATTTAGATTATTACATTTAAAAATAATTAAGTATATATTAAAATAAGTTAAAAGAGACTCAATTTATTATAAATTAAAAAATCATATTCCTACAAACTTTGATAAATCTTATTATATTTCTGAATCAGTAATATTCATACATATTAAAATCTGACATTTTGATTCTATATATTGTAACAGTATGGTCACATATACCTGGATATGCCAGTCCGCAAATACATTTGAACACACATATCAACTTCATCAATCAGCTGGTTCGTCCATAACATATAATCAACTTACATCAAATCTAAAAGTGCTGGTACACCTATCTTACATATCCTAAAGTTGATAGTGCCAAATGCATCAGTTTGGTCCATCCACATATATAGAAAGAGAGCAAGCTTGCATCTAACTACGGTCAGACCTAGGTCTTCATGTAGGATGCTAGAGATAACATGATGAAATACCTGACTCATGATTACATCTATCTTTAATAGACTAGCCTAAGCATTATCCATCAAATCTACATGTAATTCAAATCAGTTCATCTCACATCTCACCACTCTTTTTCAAAACCGTTGCCTCAGATATTCGAACTCAGGAAGAATTCGCATTTGACTCTCTTAACAGGTATGTATCTATGCAAACTGTTAATCAACAACTAAAATAATACATCCTATCTATTAGAAAGAAATAACCTTTATTTAATATTCTCTCACATGCTTATCAAACAATAATGTGGATGTGTGCATGTGTAAAATATTGGTTATAGGATGGAATGTAAATGCTGGACTGAATGTAAATGCTGGATCAACAAAACTACAGAGATCTTGTCAATTAACAAAACTTCATAATATTTATTTACAAAAAAATAAGATATATTCAAACATAAAATAAATTCCCAATCAATTTAGAATAGAAAAATTTCAATAAAGAAAAATATTTACAAATGCCCATAAATTACTTGGATATATCCCTATGTACTTACAGTTTTTATGTCTATGATGAGTATCTATCATTTCTTTACTTAAACAATTTAAAACTAATCACCCTTACTTCCCATGATAGACACCCATAATATAGACATCTATATATCCAAGATAATAAAAAAAAATATTAATTAAAAGTGAGATTGCTAACTCAATGAAAATTTAAATGCAACCTCAGATATAGTATGCAATATCTAGTGTAGAAAAAGTATAATAATAAAACAACACATAATATGATAGAAAATGATAAAGAATACTATTTTAAAAATGTTCATCATTCACTCATTATATCTTAAGAATACTATTAGTAACACATATACTATAATCTATAAATAAGTCATGTCATGTTGTAGCATAGTTTATTTCAGTGGCTTTTAAAAAACTCTTACTGTTAAAGTATTCTAGTGGAGTGCTTAATTTTATGTGCATAGTAGAGAACCAAATCTCTTGGTAGAAAATAAATCACCTAGATTTTATTAAAAACAAAAAGAAAATAGACTTTTCAACCTTCCCCCTCCCCTACTCTCTTGATATTTTCTTATGTTGAACTGTTCCCTGTTGAACTAGAAATATCACTTTCCCAAATATAAGATGAGATAATAAATAAAAACAAAAATACAGATTTATACACCAGAAAATAAAACATAATTTTACAATCTTTCATGAATTGATATGTTAAAGCATAATTATTTTTCAGAGTCCTCTTTACACAAAGTTTTTACGGTTTATGCATTTTTTATTATAGATGTTGAAGAACTCCTGATTAATTTTATATAGCACATCCTGAATTTATTTAAGTTGGCAGTAGGTAGTTTTATGTTACTCCTCACATAGATTTTCATCTTGTGTAGATCTAACTTCTCAGGCACTTAAATTGTAGACAGTTAAATATTAATACTCATATGGCCATAGTTGATAAAAGAAAATGCTCCACCCCAATGACAATTAATTTTTTTAGCCAATGTATTTCATACTTTAACTATATATACAGCTTTATAAATATATAAATATATATGCAGTTTGCATTTAATAAGATATATTTATAGACAGAATAAAGCTCTTTACTGTGTGTAATACTGGCTATATAAACTTTAAATTAAATCAACTGTTCTGATTTCTTTTTTTTAGTTTCTTTTAAACAAAAATCATAATACTTTCTTTTTTAAAATTTAAATTGATAAATTATTTTGACTTATCTGACTCTTGAATTAGAATAAGAAAATTCTATTTAGTTCCTCTATTTTTTCCAAATGATGAATTAACTAAAAAAACATTAATATTTGTTGAGATGCTGCTTTAAAAAATGTCCATTTTGCAGAAAAAATATTAAAATAATAGTTCTAATAAAACTTCACTTTTCAGATGAAATGCAGAGCAAGAAGAAAAAAAGATTTTTTTATTGTTTCCTTTTTATACCAGCGTTATTTCTATTGTTTAAACCAGCATTCCAGCATTGCATCTTTTAAAATATTTTTTTATATCGATTCATTATCAAAAAACAAAAAACAAATTATAAAATAAATTTACAATATTATATTATTATCTCTCTTATATTCAGATATTGATTTATTTTCTATTGCTATAATTATTGTTTTTATTTAAGTCATTATCAGTTTAATTAACACAATACAATGATCAACATATATATATAACTATGTACAATTTTTTTATTATAAAGATTGATATTTTCTTAGTAATAAAATTTTATTACTAATATATATGTGTGCTTTTTTTACAGTAAATTACCCAACATTCCCAATACTTAAGATGTAGTTATTACCCTGTTAAAAATATAAAACATTTATTGTCTCCAAAAGTGTTCTAGCAAAAACTTATTTTTATTTAATCTTTAGATACTAATTACATAAAAAAACATTCCATTATTGTCGATGGCTAAGGTTTGTTGTGGTAGCAATTTTGAAGCTACCTTCACAATTTATATATAATTATTTATATGAGAAAAACATATAACGTAAAAAAATGCAATACAAACATATTGATATATATATATCACACATAAATAAAACATTATACAAATATTAAATATATATCATTTACAAAAAGCATATTAACTTGAGAGTTAAACATTTTGAATCTAAGTCCAATTTATTACATTCAATGACTAATAATTGACCTTCTGAATAATTAAATATTTAATTACTTATTTTAGACACTTGTATGTAATATTCTTATAAAATATTAGAATTATTTTCAAATATTGATTTGCATCTATATAAATACTTTTATAATATATATACACACCCTTTATATAAAAAAACAAAAATGTATTGCAGAATATAATATAGTATTACATTTCGTTTTCCGTTATTATGATTTAAAAATTACATACTTTCAATTTTATATTTATATAATTAGCTCTTGATATTTTTTGTTTTTGTTTTAAATAATAATCGTATATGTATGTTAACAATAATATGTATCAAATAACCAATAGAAAACTTTGTTTATCAGGGTTGTTTTCTAAACATAGCTACAATAATGTAGCAAAAAACTAGTTTAAATAAACTTATTTTATAATTACTTTATTTTGCATATATATATATTGTAACAGTATATAATATGCTATTACATTATTTTAAATTACAATAAAAAGATTATAAATAAAAATTGATTTATTAAAAAGAAAAAAAAACTTAACTTAAA
This sequence comes from Epiperipatus broadwayi, assembly GCA_028023455.1. Lineage (NCBI taxonomy): Eukaryota > Metazoa > Onychophora > Udeonychophora > Euonychophora > Peripatidae > Epiperipatus > Epiperipatus broadwayi. The sequence goes on along the minus strand of JAQFVV010006205.1, from coordinate 10,193,616 downwards.
AACTGAAAATTAAAAGTTGTTTAACGTATATAATATATCGCACAGATGGAATGAGAACTTTAAAAGTATTATTTTCTTTTTAAAATAGAAAAAAAAAATTAAGATATTTGAATGTACTTTTTTTTATAAAATATTTTTGTTAAAAGATTCTTATGTAATCTCAGTAAATGGAAATGATTGTTTTATAAATGAAATGAAAAGCAAACTAGCCCTTGGGGCTCTTATATAAAAAAAGTCAGATGAAATAAAGATATAGATAAGAGAACAAAAAAATTAGATGTCCAATAGAAGCAGCAAACCAATGCTCAGACCATAATGAAAATGATTGGAACAGGAAACTATGTTCAATGAATCTGGAGGATTACTATAAAAAGAAAAATATCCAAATTAAGAACAGTTCCAGCTTGATTTTTTTTGAGAAGCATGATAAGACGCACTTGTCACCCTCTCTCACTTATTTAAAAATGAAATGACTGTTGAATTATGAATGGTACTGTTGCAGACCCTGAATCATATGGGTACTGCAATTAAATAGTACCAGGATTGAACCAGCTAAGGCATTCTCTGGATTGAGAACTATGGTATGAACAGCAGACTGGTCTTCCATGAAAGTCTTCATGGGAATTGGCAGCAGGAACCGGGAGCTCTTCTATTGTAAGATATAAATGGAAATTTAAAAAAAAAAAAATAAGAACTTTCAAGACTTGACAAGCTAAACCTAGTTTTTTTTAAAATGAACTTTAATCTGACTTTTCAAATCAATTATTAATGTTTAATTTTTATACATTTGAGTTTGCTAAAAATCATTTCAATTTTTTTTTGGTTCCTTTAAGTTTTATTATGATTTTGTTTTTTCGTTAAACTAAACTTAATAAATGCTAAATTTAAGTCGGGCATGAATGGCTGCATAGATTTGTAAAGTTATATTAGTTTAATTAAGGGAGGGTAATCTTAGGTTATTTGTTTCGTAGTTAAATTGGGTCAATGGATTGGATATATTGGTGTAATTAGTAAATGTAGCATGAGGTCCGCTACATGCAGGATCACCTTATATGCCGCACTCGGGTGAAATAAGCCTTTCTTATTGACCATCAGAGACAGACGATATTCCCTGCTCCTTGGATCACCCCTTTGGCTATGGAATGGGATAGTAAGATGGAAAACACAGTCCTTTCCTATGGAGTTTTTTTTTAATTGTTCTTCTCACCAGACAGATATAGTATTCCTGTACTGGATGAGAGTCAATGTCTTCTATAACCATGCTGTTCTGATGCACATTCCTGACAGTATGGTATTTGTGCTGTCGTATTCATGCTGCATTGAATACATCGATGTATCAGATGGATTGACATTGGTTTGACTGTGAACTTTTGGCATAAGGTTACATAAGGGATAGAATATTTTCCTTTCAAATGCAATCTATGTAGTTTATTCATACTCGACACTCTTAAAAAATTATCAAATTCATCTGTGCTGATTGTTTAAAATAAAAATTTAAATTTAAAAATTAATAACCAACCTAAAATAATAAATTTTGTTCCTCAATTTTATTTATATGTGCGTTAATAAATGTTTGTGTGTTAATTATTGGCAGTGGCTTATTTCATTTTTTTTAATATTAATATATTTCTTTTAAACAAGTTTATATTAAATCTCTGCGTCTCTATGAGCTAGTGACTAGGGCTGATGGTCGGAATAAAATATATATAAAAAATTTTTTTCTTAACTTGCCTACTATATAAATTTTCAAAGTTCAAATGGCCTGGTGGTGCCCTGTTTGGCAGATACGGTAAGACTAAAACTTCCACTTCTCCGATCGTTATAATATATATAATGGTTTACAAACTATTACAAACAATCCTTAAATCTGTAGAAGTACTTTAATGGCAGTTGAGGCAGGTTTAAGAAATTAACCGAAAGTACTTCTGTAGATTTAAGGATTGTTTGTAATAGTTTGTAAACCATTAAATTTATTATTTCAATTATAATTACAATTTTGTATTTAATTAATGGACATTTTATTTATTTTACATATAATACTATTAAATCGTGCTTTCACACTTCTAATGTAAAGCTATAACAACAAATTGAAAATTAAATTAAATGGCTGAGCGCTTTCAAGAAGATGTACTTCTCATATTCATAGCCAGTTATGATCCCTTCTTTGAAATCATTATATAAATAAATCTGATATGCAAATTATATGCAAATGAGTCACTAAGACCATCTTTTAGATATCGCAAAACATATATATATATATATATCAGGTTGTATATAGATAATAGTCAGAAATGATTCATTCCAGTATATTCAGTCTATAAAAGTCTGAACTATTATTATTATGAACTGAAATTACAATGTATTAGATCCACAAAAAATGATTCCAGATTCAAAAAACACTAAACTCAACATTGAGGTATATGTATATATATATATGTGTGTGTGTGTGTGTGTGTGTGTGAAGTATTAGAAGGGATTTGAACCCAGACTTTCAAACTTGTTTGTATAGGATGGAGCAAATGATTAAAGGTAGTTTAAAAGTCTGGGTTCAAATTCCATCTAGTTTAAAGTATATATACTATATTTGTATTTAAATAAATGAAGTATGAAGTTTTTTTGGTGTTAAACTTTATTTTGTTTATTAAATTTCCATTTCAACAAAATGTCATTCATTATTGTCAAGGTCGGAAATTTAATAAACAAAATAATACAAGATTGGTTTGGCTTTTATCAAGCATTTGGCCCATATTCATGTCTCCTTTAATAATTAAAATTATGGCATCGGTGATTAAGGATCGAATACAGCCTTTCATTCATAAGCACATCTCCATAAAACAGTATGGGAAAAAGGGCTCATCCACTTCTCATACCATGACTAAAGTTACAGCTCTAATAGATTTTATCAGAAATCAACCCAAGTCTAATACAATTGCCATCCAACTTGATATTGCTACAGCATTTGACTCTGTCAGGATAGACGTTCTTCTGGATACTCTGGTGGAGTATGACATTCCAGGTGTAATAATACAGATAATTGGCAATCTACTTAATAACAGAGAGATTTTTGTTTCTCTGGATGGGAATATTACACCTGTTTTCAGACCATTTAAAGCCATCCCACAAGGCTCTTCCCTTAGATCTCTTCTCTTCACTGCACACATCAATCCTCTGCTGGTGGACATGGAAAAAACCTCCATGGTGTGTTTGTTCTGCTTCTAAATTAACAAATAAACCTTCTGGCCTATATTGATGATATTAGGGTCATACTTCCCGATGCCAAGTTCATTCCTTGACTAATGTCAATCATTCAGTGATACTCTGCCAATTTTTATTTTAAAGTGAATCGTGACAAATCATCTGGAAAATCAAATCTGGTAAGCAAATTAATTCAGTCTTTGCATCAAGTCCCCAAAGATTCTTGGGATTCCTAGTTTTCAAATCAACTACAGCCATGACAAAAGACATTCATGAAGAGATCATACAAATCCCTGGAAATATCACTAACTCATTCTCCAAAGTTTATCTGTCACTCTTTGGGAAGGTTGGTCTTCTTAACATGATTGTCATGCCTAGAATATCATATTATGCCCCCTTCATTAAATACACAAAAAATTTCAAAACAAAATCACTAGTTTATGCTCTAGACTACTCTCAAAAGGTTGAACTGTTGCAGTAAGCCTTAGAGGACTCCAATGCTCCAGGAAGCTCAGTGGTCTGTTCTTCCATTCTATCCAAGCTATCATCCTACAGAAAACATTTAACACTCTTCATAACCTCACCCATGCCTTTGTGTATCACGACATTGTAATTAAGATAGTCCCAACTGACCAGCCTCCTCCTTATCCCAAATCCTGGATATTGGCTCTAATCCGTCATCTAGAGCAACATTAACCCATTACACAGTCCACCTTTGATCAGAAAATCAAGCTATGGGAAGCTTATAACCTCATCCATCCAAATCAAAAAAATTTATCAAACAGCCATAAGATTAATAATCATAAACTATTACATCTGAAAAAATGCAGTCTTGAGGCAAAATTCTTTGATTTCACTGTAAAAATTAACCTGTCTACTCTACCCACCAATTCTTTCTTGCATTTCAAAAGAGAATATAACAAAATCAATCCAATCTGTATCCTGGGCTCAATGGAATATGAATCAATTGATCATATCATTTTTAAATGACCACAGATGAAATCTACAAGAGAACTAGTCATCTTCAAAGTCTCAATTAATAATGAGCTCATATTATCACTAGACAAAGCAATGCAGTCTGGCACTTATTCAATAATCAGAATTGCTTTATTCATCCTGCATAAGATTTGGATAGTCAGATGTAAAATGCTAATTCAATTGCCACAACCAAACCCAAGCTCCCTATTCGTACATCTAATCAAAGAAATTAAAAAGCGAGATGATTTTTTCTCCACAAGCAAAACTTTCAATGACATGTTTTTTTCAACAACATAATTGACTGCAATAGCAGCTAACACATATGCTATCTCATCCCCTAAACAAATCAAGTTATGTTTAAATCACTAAACCCAATAATGCTCCCACTCGTTAAAATTTTGATACATCCAACTCATACTATCAATGAATCTTGACATACTCTGCATCCTTGTACTTCTTACAACAATTTAAAGACTTTGTAATACAAGAACATTCGTTATTAGCAAAGCATGTATAACAACATTAACCTCTTCTCTTTGTATCATCTGATTTTCTTGTTCTGTAACATACCTTTTTGAATAAATAAAGTTTTGAAATGAAATAATACAAGATTTAACATAAAATAGACATTATAAACATCATATAACCATGAAAATAGTTTATATATATATATATATGTGTGTGTGTGTGTAATATACAAATCAATATATATATCAAAATACAGTACAATTTATATAAATTATATTCTTTTAGAAGTACTTTCGACTATACACTTTGTAGTCTTTATCAACTATATAATGTTGAATAATCAAAACGAGATAACCCTTAACAATACCCATAGTTCAATTCAGATTTCCCACAATTCTGTTATCTTAACATCAACATAGCCTCTTTTATTTTATGTTTATTATGACAACATTCAATTTGAATAATTTTCATATTTTTATAATCAAATTTAAATCCATATTGACAAGATTTATTATGATCAAATATAACAGATGATGAAGGTTTATTTACATCTGTTCCATATTGATTCTCTTTTTGAATTCTATTATATAAAAGCATATGTTCTTTTATTCTCTTCTCAAATGTACACTTAGATTCAGCAATGTATTATACGCAGCATCTACATATCAATCTATATATAATAGAATTTTGATTAAACTTTGAATTTTGAATTTTAGAATTATTAAGCAATCTATTTAATGTTATTTGTAGAGAAAAAAAGCAATATGACACAAACCATTATAAATTTTCCTAATAAACTTGACCTGCTCATCTGATATAAATCATTAAATCCATTTCATTTTATTTTTTATTTTTAATTTTATTATAGTGTTGATTTCTTTTAAATCCTTTAATAATATTACAATACATTTTTATAATTACCAATTTTCAACAAGTCATTAACAAATAAATGTACATTTTTAATTTTATCACTAGAATATTTGCATAATTTTTCATTTCGAAATAAGAATGATTTCAATCCAGACAGCTTATGACACATAGGTAATGTGATTCATATGAATAAAACCCTAGTTTCAATTGGTTTAATTAACATAAGATAATCCAAACTGTAATCATTAAGAGTAACTTGAATATCTAAGAATTTTATGGAATTGTATTTCTCTTTAGTTATAACCCATTTTATATCCTTAATCTCATTTAATTCATTAAATAAATTGATTATTAATTCATTTTTCCACAAATAAAAACATCATCCACATATCTATGATATACTTTAATTTCTTGATATTTCAATTGTTTTAAAATTTTACTTTCATATGTTGATATAACAAAATTACAAATTTGAGCAACACAGGAAGACCCATTCCAACCAAAATTCATTTTATAATATTCATTATTAAAATTAACATAAATATTTTTATCAATAAACTCAATACTTTTTATAATAAAATTTATAATATCAAACTTTACATTTTTTGAAACAAGAGCATTATAAATAATATTAATTGACTCTATTCTATCTATTGATCCATACATTTCATTTATATCAAAAGTACAAATTGTGTCATGTAAATCTATATTTATATTCTTAATTTTATCTACAAAATCAAACGATGATGAATCAGTATATTCTCCAAAATCTAAAATATCTTGAAGTAATAATTCAATATATCTACATGTTTGATAATAATATGCACCACCAAAATCAACCATCAATCTCAATGGATAATTTTCTTTATGTAGCTTTATATTCGAAAATATCCTAGGGCAAATAGCAGATGAGGGCCTTCGTATGTGTTTGTTTACAAGAGCGAAATATAATGAAAAAGTTATGGATCAAATGAAAAAGCTTAAATTTCAAAATAGTGAAATAATAAATATTGATACATCTCGCATGAAATTTATAAATGAAATTTTAAAAAAAGCTAAGAATAAAGCTATTGATAGTCATACATATTATAACTTATATCCACCATCTCTATTTGCCCTAGGATATTTTCGAATATAAAGCTACATAAAGAAAATTATCCATTGAGATTGATGTTGATTTTTGGTATATTATTATCAAACATGTAGATATATTGAATTATTACTTCAAGATATTTTAGGTTTTGGGGAATATACTGTTTCATCATCTTTGATTTTGTAGATAAAATTAAGAATATAAATATAGATTTACATGACACAATTTGTACTTTTGATATAAAGAAATGTATGGACAATAGATAGAATAGAGCAATTAATATTATTTATAATCTCTTGTTTCAAAAAATGTAAAGTCTGATATTATAAATTTTATTATAAAAGTATTGCAGTTTATTGATAAAAATATTTATGTTAATTTTAATAATGAATATTATAAAATGAATTTTGGTTGGCCAATGGGTCTTCCTGCTGTTGCTCAAATTTGTAATTTTGTTATATCAACATATGAAAGTAAAATTTTAAAACAATTGAAATATCAAGAAATTAAAGTATATCATAGATATGTGGATGATGTTTTTATTTGTGGAAAACAAGAATTAATAATCAATTTATTTAATGAATTAAATGAGATTAGGTTGTAACTAAAGAGAAATACAATTCCATAAAATTCTTAGATATTCAAGTTACTCTTACTGATTACAGTTTGGATTATCTTATGTTAATTAAACCAATTGAAACTAGAGGTTTTATTCCATATGAATCACATGTACCTATGTGTCATAAGCTGTCTGGATTGAAATCATTCTTATTTCGAAATGAAAAATTATGCAAATATTCTAGTGATAAAATTAAAAATGTACATTTATTTGTTAATGACTTGTTGAAAATTGGTTATTATAAAAATGCTATTGCTAATATTATTAAAGGGTTTAAAAGAAATCAACACTATAATAAAATTAAAAATAAAAATATCAAAATGAAATGGATTTCAATGCCATTTATATCAGATGAGCAGGTCAAGTTTATTAGGAAAATTTATAATGGTTTGTGTCATATTGCTTTTTTCTCTACAAATAACATAAATAGATTGCTTAATAATTCTAAAATTCAAAATTCAATGTTTAATCAAAATTCTATTATATATAGATTGATATGTGGATGCGGCGTACAATACATTGGTGAATCTAAGTGTACATTTGAGAAGAGAATAAAAGAACATATGCTTTTATATAATAGAATTCAAAAAGAGAATCAATATGGAACAGATGTAAATAAACCTTCATCATCTGTTATATTTGATCATATGGATTTAAATTTGATTATAAAAATATGAAAATTATTCAAATTGAACGTTGTCATAATAAACGTAAAATAAAAGAGGCTATGTTGATTTCAAGAAATCGTCAAAGGTTAATGAATCGCCAGTCATCAAATGTTAAGATAACAGAATTGTGGGAAATCTGAATTGAACTATGGGTATTGTTAAGGGTTGTCTCGTTTTGATTATTCAACGTTATATAGTTGATAAAGACTACAAAGTGTATAGTCGAAAGAACTTCTAAAAGAATATAATTTATATAAATTGTACTGTATTTTGATATATATATATTGATTTGTATATTACATATATTGTGAAACGAATACAGATATCAAACTTTATTTATTACATATATATATATATATTATTTTTATCTTTATTTCTATTTGATAATTTTTTTAAATATGTAATAAATGATTTAATTTTTTTTGTAGATGCATTGAATGATTATGATAATGGTGTGCGAAATATAACAGGTGAATTGGGTACAGCTCATATTTGGGCCACATATCCAAAAGATAGTGTATCAGTTGTTAATGCTGTTTTTGAACAAGTAAGACAGTTTTTTTTATATATATATCTAATTATTTTATTTGCTAAAAATATATTTTGTATACAAGAGTTTATTTTTTATAATAGTATTCTGGATTCTAAGTTATTGAAACCTACTAATACAGTTATTATTGTACTTGTTCATAAACAAATTAAGAGTTGTTTCTACTCTAAAAAAGATTGTTGTATAATTAAAACTGTCTAGCTGGATTTGGATTAATTAATAAAAATATTATATTGCATTATATTTGAATGCGTAAAAGAGTATTTTAATGTTACTGTTATTCACATCAGCATGTGTATATATATATAAATAAAAGTGAAAATGCATTGATATTTTATTAAAATATATCAAATAGTTATTGCTCAATTAGTTATGATTCGGTCTAGAAACTTTTATGTCTCAAGTCTATTATATAACTGTCAGAACAGTATTTTAATAATGTCAAACATTCTTAAATACTTCCATCAGAACATAATTTTATTTATATATCAATCTTATTATTTGAATGATGACAAAAAAAAGGAATATATACAATTATTTAAGATATTTTTTTATCCCAATAGATTTACAATTTTACAACTTGAAATTTCTCTTTAATGCAAATAATTTTGATAAAAATGCAAAATAGTTTAATTAAACAAAAAAAAAATTTTTTTGAATAAAACATAGACTTCTTTATAATATACATCAGTTGTACTAATCTGTTTTTAGTTAAAGGAATAATTTTTTTTAACTAATTAGTGTTAATGAATGTAGATTAAAAATAGGATGTTTGTAATTAAATTATTTTGTTTTATTAATCACGATGTTACTGTAATTCACTTATTTTCACTGTACACTATAAATAGGGGATTCAGATTATGACTAGTTAGTTCAAGAATGCAGTTGCAGATTATGTAGAAAATCAGTTTTGAAGAATGGTTGCCAATCTCTATATTGGTTATAGTCTTTTCTGACATGCTTCATAGCTCAATGTGTGAGAAATAACACTGCTTGCCTAGATAGAGTTTGAAAATTATAGAAGCTCAACTGAGTTGAAGATCACCAGTATTTTACCTATATCCTGGATATGACAATAAGAGGTCAGCCTACTAGACTTGAGACTCCAGGTCTATGTTTTAAATATGTGCTACTTTGCTATATATGTGTAGAGGCACTAATAAAACAAATCCACTGTCAATATCATTTATCCTATACTTGTGTGAAGAATATTTTACCAGCATATGGAATACAGGTAAAATAAATTAGCTAGCAAATGAAATATATTGACATATTATCTCAGTTGTTAATTTTACAAATTAATGAAGATTTATTTCTGTTTCCTGTCCAAGAAAAAATATAAATATTTTCTACTAGAATATTTTTTGCTTTATTGATTCATTTTAAAAGTAAATAACTGTTGAATAAATTTTCCAGCTAAAAAAAAAAAAAATATAGAAAAAGAAGATAGTTTATTTCCAGAGAATAAAAACACTAGGCATGTTTTCTTAAAACTTTTATTATTCATAAAAGATTTTGTTTTAGAGTTAGAAAAATAAATTCAGAAATATTTCTTAATGAGTACAGATAGTATAACACAAATGCCACACATTCTTAATGTTGATAATTTCTTTCTTTTTTTCATATTAGCAAACTCATTGAACTATACATGTGTAAATTATATCATTCTCTTCCTCTTTTTATTCTCTTTCAAAATGTATGTCCTATATTTTTTACAACAACATTTGAATTTTGAATTTTTTTTAATGAATTTTTATTTAAATAATAAAATCTCATTTTTCTTCTCTCTGCTTATTTGATTTTATGATGAAAAGACCACATTAAATTTTTAGATGAAAAAAAAAAAGATTTTGATATCAATTTGAGCATTAACAATTTTTATTCTAATATCTAAGCCTTCAGATTGTGAAGACATTGTAAGCATATATATATAGCAATTCTAGTTTATATATTATATGAAGACTTTCTTTAGCAGTGAAAAAATGAAAAAGGATAAACAATCTTTACTTACAAAAGCAAGTGATATACTAGGCTATTCATCCCGACAACTTATAATGATTACAACCTCAATTTCTTATATCACATAAACAGAAAATTTTTTATATATTTTTATTTACTTATCATTTATAATTTTGGTTTTAAAAATATGAAAAAAAATGCAAAAATAAAAAAAAGATGTCAAGTCATATATTGTTTATTTCCATCAAAACAATGAATGTATAAAATTAGTTATATATATATATATTGTACTGTACTGCTTTAGTACAAGTTGCATTGGCAATTTAGAAGTTTAAATTACCAAATTCCCACCCAAAAAATAATATTTTTCTTTTTTTTTTTGACCACATAAGTTATATATATATATATTTTAAAATTAAAGAGATTAAAAAAAGAGAGATCTAAAAAGAATAACAAAAAGTTACTTTGATTTTTGGTAAAATAAGAGAACAACTTCTTATTGCAAAGCAATTAGTTGTACTTAAAGTTAAAATCACAGCATTCCTTCCATAATTAAAAATGGCAACCAAAAAGGAAAAAGGATGACTTTGAGGACAAAATTACTTTAAATTTTATCAAAGTTAACAGGTGTCAAAAAAGCAAACACATCATGCATCCATCATCTTAGATTTTCATTTCTAAAGAAAGCAGTTTAATATAAAATTGATTTTCTATGAAGTCATAAAGATTGTGTCAAAGCATGTCAAATCACCATAAAATGTATGAGTAGAAAAAATTTCATTTGCCAATGTTTTCTTCCTTCTTGAAGTCATAATAATTCCATGAGTGAAACCATTGCCTACCTGGATCTTGAATCCTAGACTACCTACAAACTGTAAGAAGAGTGTACAGCATATTCCTCTCAGGACAAATCTATGCATGATAAACTGCCCAATACTATATGTGAACAATTAAACTTACCAGTAAGAAACTTTGTTGCACAAATTAAAAGTGATCATTCTATTGAACTCTTAAGTATAGAAAAAATGCTGTGTACTTTCTTGAATTATAATGATACCAATGCTGTGTTAAATCAGACTACTAAAAATCCATATCTTAAGAGCAGTAATTTTTAATAAGCATTTAATTTTGATTTTATATTTTTATTTTCTTAGTAGTATTATAAATATTTTAATTATGCACACAGAGAGTGTGCCAATAGCTCAAACAAGCTCTTAATTAATAAGTGCGATATGAGAAAATATTTAAATCTCTACCCAGAACATTCTCATCTCCAGACCAACTGGTTTTGAGCTTATGGCTCATGTCAGTGGAGAGTTAGAATATTTGGACACTAGACCTAAAATATCAACTCAAAAAACCAGCACTTATTTCATACATATACTTAAGAAGAAACTCTTGAAATTTTTGGACATGAAAATGACTTTAAATCCAACCATCTAACTTAAATAACTATATGGGACTGAACTAAATTCAGATCTACCATATTCTAATAGCCTCAACATAGCCAAAACCTTGAAGGTAAAATTATAATAATTAAAAAAGCAAGTCATATATAATGTGATGTTACTTTTAATAAGCTTGTAGTTACAAAAATGTACACAGAGAGCGTATCAATAGCTCAAACAAGCTCTTAATTAATAAGTGCAGTATGAGAAAATATTTAAAATCTCTACCCAGAACACTCATCTCCAGACCAACTGGTTTCGAGTTTATGGCTCACGTCAGTGGAGAGCTAGAATATTTGGACACTAGACCTAAAATATCAACTCAAAAAACCAGCACTTATTTCATATGTATATTTAAAGAAACTCTGAAATTTTCGGACATGAAAATGTCTTTAAATCCAGCTATCTAACTTAAATAACTATATGGGACTGAACTAAATTCAGATCTATCATATTCTAATAGCCTCAGCATAGCCAAAGCCTTGAAGGTAAAATTATAATAATTAAAAAAGCAAGTCATATATAACGTGACATTACTTTTAATAAGCTTGTAGTTACAAAAATTCACACAGAGAGCGTACCAATAGCTCAAACAAGCTCTTAATTAATAAGTTGCGGTATGAGAAAATATTTAAAATCTCTACCCAGAACACTCTCATCTCCAGACCAACTGGTTTCAAGCTTATGGCTCACATCAGCGGAGAGCTAGAATATTCGGACACTAGACCTAAAATATCAACACAAAAAACAGCACTTATTTCATCCGTATATTTAAGAAGAAACTCTGAAATTTTCGGACATAAAAATGTCTTTAAATCCAGCTATCTAACTTAAATAACTATTTGGGACTGAACTAAGGTAGCTGGATTTAAAGACATTTTCATGTCCAAAAATTTCAGAGTTTCTTTTTAAATATACGTATGAAATAAGTGCTGGTTTTTTGAGTTGATATTTTAGGTCTAGTGTCCGAATATTCTAGCTCTCCACTGACATGAGCCATAAGCTTGAAACCAGTTGGTCTGGAGATGAGAGTGTTCTGGGTAGAGATTTAAATATTTTCTCATATCGCACTTATTAATTAAGAGCTTGTTTGAGCTATTGGTACGCTCTCTGTGTGCATTTTTGTAACTACAAGCTTATTAAAAGTAACATCACGTTACATATGACTTGCTTTTTTAATTATTATATTTTAATTATGAATTACTAAACCTGAATATAACTTACATCATTGTCTATTGGTTAGTTATTAATAGGATAAAATTGTTTAAATTCAACCATTATTCCTTTCTGAATAAATTGCTGATGTTATATTAGAAAATACAATTCTCCGGCTATAGCAAATAATTTGATAATAGTAACTAATAAAGATGGGTGGTGAGCCAGTGAATTCTTGGATAGAATTCTGATGCATCCCAAATAAATTAAAAGCTGGTTCTCTTCTCACTATTATTCAAGTTTAATTACATTATGCAGAATTGTGTGACCAGGAAAAATAATTGTGTTCAATAAAATTACCTGACACATTCTAATTAGGGAATTAGCAAATCGAATGTAATTTGGTCACTGAATACAAAACATATAAAGCATATAAACCCTAAGAAATATGGTTGGATGGTACAATGTCATTCAACATGGGTGCTTATAAGCCATAATAGTGACCCAGAACATGAGATAGGAGTAAAATTATAAAAGAAAATTTAAGATATAAATGGTGCTTTAAAAAAAAATTGCATAGGTTGGTAGGGGAAAAAGAATAGGCAAAATAATAGCTTGTAAGGTAAAGAGACAACAGGGGCAAGGATGTCGGCAAATGTATTAGTGAAATATAAATAATAAGAAAATAGAAACTCAACAAGATATATGAGATAGAAATAGAAGTGTATGGAAGTAAGAAGTAAAAAAAATAGTAAGGCAGTGGCAATATAAATGAAAAGAGTAGACAATCTGGTTTGTGAATGGGATAAAAGACAATAAATTTTGCATCCCAAGAATGCCCAAAAACTATAATATGGATTAATAATATTGAAGTGCATGTATTGGTTGAGTCTGGTAGTCAAATATCAGTCATGTCTGAGATTGCATATGGATGTATGATGCAACAAGCCCCTGATGTTTGAACCTGCAAGTGAGGAAAATGCTAGTAACATTGCCAATAATAAAAAGACCCAACTAGAGACAAAACGAGTGTGTATAAGTAAGGGTGGGAAAGAGTGATATCCAACATGTTTTTCTGATATATAAAGAATTTGTACATGATGTAATATTAGAATCAGACTTTATGCACAAAACAGGGTGCCTGATCAACTATAAAGAAGGCATTATCACACGTGAAAGAGAAGTAGTTGAGTTGGGATCGAAAGAAAGAACATTTCTGAAAGAAGTATTTAATATCCAATATAAGACAGGGAGGACACAAGCAGAGATATGGCACAAGAGAAAACAGATAAAGGGGCTGGGAAAAGGTGCTGAAAGAATTATTAGAGAGATATAGCACAAATTTTTTAGATAGGCCAGTGATAATTAAGGTGTGTGAAGCACTGAAAGAATTATTAGAGAGATATAGCACAAATTTTTTAGATAGGCCAGTGATAATTAAGGGGTATGGACACCGAGTTAAGATTATCAATGGCACACCATATCAGGCATGATTTTATCCAGTACCTCACCAATATAGAACAGAGTTTGAAAAGCAATTGTCATAAATGGAGGAATGGGGGATTATAGTGAAGGGATCATCACCATATAACAACTTGTTAGTGATAGTAAAAAAAAGATGGGTCAATAAGATTATGCTTAGATGCTAGACAGCTTAATAGGATTATCTGACCCAATCAAAATTTTTGATGTTAGACTTGATGGCCAGTTATTGGCAGATTAAACTACACCTAACAGATCACAAATATACTGCTTTCAGATATAATGGCATATCTTATCAGTTTAACAGAATGGCATTTGGGTTAAAGAACAGTGAAGCAGGGTTATTGAAGTTCCTGAACAGAGTACTACCTCTGGAAATAAAGAGTTTGATTACCATTTTATATGGATGATATCATCACTTATAATATCATCACTATATCCAAAAGCACAAGAGAGCATTTAAGATATCTTCAAATGTTTTTTACAAGAATGCAAGCACAAGAGCATTCATATTAATTTACAAAAAAGTTGTACAGTTGTGATGGAAGTAAGTTTTTTTAGGACATTTGATTAGTAGAACAGGAATTAAGCCTCATCTTGATAAAGTACAAGCTATTAGGGAATTCCCAGTCCCTAGGACAATAAGACAGGTTAGGTCATTCCTAGGGCTGTGTAATTTTTACAGTAAATTTTACCAGAATTTTGCAAAGCTATGGAGCCTTTGCTGCAACTATTACAAAAAATATTCCATGAGAATGTTATATATAGAGTAAGTTAAAAACAAACTCTTATGAAGCTTCAAAAATACCCTCAACCTCAGACCGCGGTTTCTGCCTCTAGCGTCATCAGTGAGGTGCTAGGGAATAAAAATACTAGAACTAGTCCAGCATTTTATTAATGCCTAACTATTGAGAAGAAAATCTGAAACTTTCAGACATTTAAATGTCCAAAAATCCAGCTATCTAACTCATATAGCTGTATGGGACTGAACTAAGTTCAGATACACCATATATTAATAGCTCTAGCAATATAAAATCGCCAAAGCATTAATAGCAAAAAAACTAAAATTAAATTGATAAAAAATCAAGTCATATGACCTAATTTTAATAAAGCTCCTATTTACAAATGTTATATATAGAGTAAGTTAAAAACAAACTCTTATGAAGCTTCAAAAATACCCTCAACCTCAGACCGCGGTTTCTGCCTCTAGCGTCATCAGTGAGGTGCTAGGGAATAAAAATACTAGAACTAGTCCAGCATTTTATCAATGCCTAACTATTGAGAAGAAAATCTGAAACTTTCAGACATTTAAATGTCCAAAAATCCAGCTATCTAACTCAAATAGCCGTATGGGACTGAACTAAGTTCAGATACACCATATATTAATAGCTCTAGCAATATAAAATCGCCAAAGCATTAATAGCAAAAAACTAAAATTAAATTGATAAAAAATCAAGTCAGATGACCTAATTTAATAAAGCTCCTATTTACAAATGTTATATATAGAGTAAGTTAAAAACAAACTCTTATGAAGCTTCAAAAATACCCTCAACCTCAGACCGCGGTTTCTGCCTCTAGCGTCATCAGTGAGGTGCTAGGGATAAAAATACTAGAACTAGTCCAGCATTTTATCAATGCCTAACTATTGAGAAGAAAATCTGAAACTTTCAGACATTTAAATGTCCAAAAATCCAGCTATCTAACTCAAATAGATGGACAAACATAAAGCAATATTTGAAGACATTAAATAGAAATTTTTGAGCCACATGATATTGGTTAACCTTGACTTTAAAAAACTTTCATAGTACAGGTGGACATCAGTGGATCTTGGTTGAGTGCAACACTGATGCAAGATCAGGAAGATGGTATCAAGGTGTAATATATTTCATTAACAGACCCTTAAGGGAGCCAGGAGGTTGTGGCCATGGTATGGGCATTCCAGAGATTTTGGAAATTTCTGATAGGGTCAGAGGTGATAGTCAGAACCAATCATAAAAGTCTGAAACTCCTTAGCCACAGCTATCTATCTAATAGTAGGTTAATTCATTGGAGCCTTTTTCTTCAAGAATTCAGCTACTCTATAGAATATTGTAAGGCAGGCAAGTCAAACTCATTCAAACAATGGGCCACTTTATGCTACTGGTAAGATTCTCGCGGGCCACATCACACAAATTTTCTTAAAATTGTATTTTGAAAGTGAAAATGCAGGAATATAGATAGGGTAATTAAAGCATATTATGTAGTTTAGTGAATTCACTTCAATAATATACAATTGATATAGTATTGCTTTTATTTAAACATTTATTTTATCTGATTACATATTTATAAAACTACAATTTATTGTTTTTACTGGAAACTTGCCAGCGTTTTCCTCTTACTAGTTTTTCAATATCTGGATTCAAAGACTGAGAACAAGCAATTTTCATTATGGCAGATAGATGTTTATCAGTTAATCTTGATCTGTAAGCTGTTTTATTTAATTTCATGCATGAAAATAATTTCTCACATAAGTATGTACTTCCAAAAAAGCTTAAAATTTGTGCAGCAAATTTTTTAATTTCCGGTATCTTTCACCTAAATAGGAATAAATTTTCGGAGTTCCTACTTCTCGATATTTGGTTTTTAAAATCGAATCATTCTGGAAATCAATTAATTCCAGTTGTATCAAGTCGGAGCTTTTTCGACTTCAAAGGCAAATGGTCCCGTGAAAGAGAAAAATTTCTTCGAACTCCTTGAAATCATCAAAACGTTTATCGAATTCGTCTTTTATTTTTTCAATTTTTGCAGAGTGATGTGAAAACGAGCAACTTTGATTTTGTGCTTTTAACTGCTCACATGTAGGAAAATACGTCAAAACGTTCTTTTGCAAATGATTTTTAAACAAATTCAGTTTTTGTACAAAGCTTGCAACTGCATCATACATATTCATTATCAATTGATCTTTGCCTTGCAATGTAATATTAAGATTATTCAGATGGCCTGTAATATCTATTAAAAATGCTAGGTCTTGTACCCACAATGGATCTTTTATAATTGATATATTTTCGTTGTTTTCATCTTTCATTTCAAAAAATAATATTATTTCCTCCAAAATCAGATAGAAGCTCTTTAAGACATTGTGGCAGGACAACCAATCTCGAACTTCTGTGTAATAAGGAAGATCTTCGAATTCGGATTCTAAATCTTTAAGGAACGAAGTAAATTGGCGATGGTTAAGTGCTCTTGATCGAATAAAGTTGACTATCTTTGTAACTGTTTTAAGTACTTGATCCATTTTTAATAATTTTAAACAGAGAACTTGTTGGTGAATGAGGCAATGAAAAGCTTTGATTTTCGGTTTATCTGGATATTCGTCTTGTAATTTCCTTGCTAGTCGTGACGCAAAACCTTTAGTTTCACCTGTCATCGATTTAGCACCATCAGTTGTAACAGAAACAAGCTTGTCAACAGGCAAGTTAAGTTTTTCTAAAATGCTCCATACGGCATCAAAAATATCTTCACCAGTTGTTGTTCCGTGAAGAGGGATGAATTCCAACAATTCTTCGGTGATCCTCATGTTATTATCGCAACCACGAAAAAACCAGCAACTTGTGCAACATCTCTTATATCCGTACTTTCATCAATAGCAATTGAAAAGAACTGGATTTTGGTAGATATTTTCTGTAATTGCGAAGTGATGTCATCTGCCATTTCAGTAATTCTATCTGCCACCGTATTTCTTGATAATGAGATGTCTCGAAACGCTTGTACTTTTTCTGGACAGACAAATTTGGCAGCTTTTATTATACATTCCTTGATTAAAGAACCATCGGTGAATGCTTTTGAATGTTTTGCTAATAAATAGCTTATTTCATAACTAGCTCTTGTTACTGATTCATTACTTTTTATAAATTTTGTAAGCACTCCTTGCTGGCTACTTAATGAATTCTTCATTGTTTTTAATTTTTCTTCTCTTATTTTAGCTTCAAAACACGAAAATTGTTTTTCGTGATTAGTGCTATAATGTCGCTTAATATTGTATTCTTTAGCAACACTAATAGTTTCTTTGCAAATTAAGCACGTAATCTTATTGTTCACTTCCACACAAAAATAATTCAGTTCCACCTTTCTTGAAATTTTCTTCCCTCGTCATCAATCTTTCGTTTTTTATTTAGCGTTGGAAGTGGCATTTTCTGTAATAAAAATAGAGCTTTAGATTTAAATTTTTAAAATTTAAAAAATTGCAACTACGTTTATGCAAAATACGATCGGAAGATTTAACGCTACTCTAGTATTTAAATGTAAAGAGAGCGCTGCTATCGATTCTCGCTCCTGGAATTATGCTCAATAAATGGAGGTAGCTATAAAAGGTACGGATTACGTTTTTTCTCTCTCTCTCAGTCCTGACTTCCCAGCACGGAGCAATTAAGATAGAGATGTGACAAAGAAGAAAGCTGTGCATAAGGTCGTAGGTTAGAAATGGTCAAGCCACTAAAGCTTCCCAAGGCCCAACATACACTGGTAAAATTGTAGAACTTTTAGTGTTTTCCAAACTGAAATGTAATCGTTACTAACTTATATGTAAAATATTATTGTTTCTCATGTTTGATTATAATTAAAATATTATATAACAAAATGCATGCTCGTTATTTCTTATGCTGTCTGACTAGTTTCAGAAAGATATAAACTCTTGGATATAGCAGTTTACTTATATTTTTTGAATGAGTTATAAAAGGAAACAACCTGAAATTTTTAACACACCAATCCGGATAAAGAAACTAGCGCAACTGCCTTTTGTTACAATTCAAAGAAAAAAACAATATCTGCAGATAGGATTGCTACGTTGGTGGTGCGAATAGCTGACTAATGTATTTATGTTCTCGGAAGCACAGCAGCACATTATTAACGTTGCCAGCTTTGGTATTCACATATCTCAAATGCTTCATCATCATAAAGGCATAAGCTATGCGTGTAACCGAGAATTATAAATTAGCTATGTATGTAGACAACAATTACTGTATATATTTTAGTTCATGTAATTAAATATAAGAGCTTTTTAAAAAAAATTAATTTATTGTTTGCAACATGTCATTCTGTTTTCATTTTATTACATAGCATCTTAGACGAGGGCCATGAAAAATCCTTTCGAGGGCCGCATGCGGCCCTGGGGCCGCCAGTTTGACATGCCTGTTGTAAGGGAACAGAGAATATGGTAGCAGATGCTTTAAGTCACAATCCAGGTCTGGAGTCTGCTAGCCATATCTATTGAAGATGAACTTAATACACTTAGATGATAAACAAAAATGAGACCCTAGACACCAATCAATTATAGATAGTCTAGAGAGAGAAGAAAGTGAAGATGGGTCAAGAGAAAATTGCTCGAAAAAAAATAGAAGGTATTGTTTGAGAGAGAGTGTTGTGGTACTTAACAGATATAAAGGGGGCAATGTGGAGAATGATAGTGCCTAAGGGCTTATGAGATAAGTTAACTATGTATATTCACTATTTATATGGCCACTATAAGGTTCACAAAGTAAAAAGACTATTGAAAACATGGTTTTACTGGCAGGGTATGTGATGTCAGATAGCCAAAATGTTAAAATGGTGTGAAGGGTGCCAGAAAACTAAGCCCACTAACATATTGTATGTGGGTACCTAGATTCAGGAGAATGAGATACATATTAGTAGTTTATGATTTTTTTCAAGATGGGTGTATGTTAATGTCACAGACTAATACAAGAAACACCATACGAATATTAGATAAACAACATTTCCCTAAAATATGTAAACTGAGGGCAGTTTTATCTGATCATGGGACTTCTTTCATAGCAACTGAATGGAGGGAGTGGATATAGGGAATGGAAATGCAGAATGTATTGTCATCTATTTATAATCCTTAGTCAAACCCATGTAAACAGGTGATGAGAATTAATAATTAGGTTTTGAATTTAAAACATCATTAAATATTAAGGAGAGGGAAAAGAAATAGCTAAAGGAAATTAATTACATTAATTGGATGGAGTAGGAGTCCAGAGGTTTCGCATATATTCAACTACAGTTCTGACGATCTGTGCTGAGACTAAGCAAAGTCAAATTACATTGAATATATCAATAAAGAGATGAATCAGAGGAAGGCAACATTAATGATAAGGCATGTGGCTGGCACAAGAACATACAGGAAAGGTCCAAAGGCTAATAGTTTCAGAAAAGGAGACAAGGTATGGGTTAGACTAAGCCCAGTTTGCCAAACAGAGAAGGGTATCTGTAAGAAGTTCCAGAATTTGTATGAAGGACCATATCAGATAGTTAGAGAGAATGGCCCAAATTTGTCTATACATTCATGAATGAAAGGGGAGAGAAGGGAACATACAATGCAAGAGCATTGAGGCCTTATAAAACAAGTTATCAGAATAGATAGCTTTGTAGAATAAACTGGTCGGATTTAAACCCTGAAGACCTTAAATGTATATTATTAAAGAAAACTAAATGATAATTCAATATTAATATGATTAACTGGGATTAAATAATAAAAGCAAGATTAAATACATTATTTTATTCTTCATTGACTATGGAGGTATTGTAAGGTATTTGTTTTGTACAAGTTGCATTGGCAATTTAGAAGTTTAAATTATCAAATTTCCCAAAAAGAAAATAATATATATATATATTTTTTTGACCACATAAGTTATATATTTTCTTTTTTAAGTTAAAAAGATTAAAAAAAGAGAGATATAAGGAGAATAACAAAAAGTTACTTTGATTTTTGCTAAGATATGAAAACTTCTTATTGCAAAGTAATTAGCAGTATTAAAGTTAAAATCACAGCATTCCTTCCATAATTAAATATGGCAGTAATTAGCTTCAAATATTGATTCCATTTATTTTCTACTAAAATAGTTTAATAGTCTGATTTTAACAATACACTGCTTTCTTGGTATTTTAAATCCATGAGTTATATCAGGCCTTGAAAATAATCATTTGCATTATTTTTTGACAATCTTTTGTAAAATGCTTTTAACCTAAAATTTTTATTTGTTTAAGTCTAATTTATCTGCATACCAATCATTCTTTGTTAAATTAGACTTAAACTCAAATTATCAAAATAAAGTTTCCTTTATTTTACAAAAATTATTTTTCATTACTTTTTTAAATACTTATATATCTATTTATATTTACATTTCCATTAATTATTAGCAATCTTTTTATTGCTTTTTAAACTAAATACAATTCATTACTGTTTTTTCTCTGAAGTAAAACTTAGTTTTATAACTTATAGTTCTTGAGTTACTAAAGCCTAATGTATTTTCTACAAAATATAGCAATAATATAGAGGTTATATTGTCTTTTGTGATGAAAAAATGAATTAAGAAGAAGTGCCAAAGAAATTCTGATGATATGAAATCTGAGACCATCAATCTTATGAAAATATCTTTTGATATTATAGGTGTTTGTTTTTTGATATGAATTATAGAAAGAATATATATAAATTTAAGAGCATGCTAATGCTCTAAACAAGCTTTTTTATTATTATAATAAATGTTACTACAAGAGAAGGCATTCAAATCATCTTTATCTTAGATTGTCCCCATCCCCAGACCGGTTTCGACCTATGGGTCTCTTAGTGAGGAGTTGGGATATTAGATTCAAAAAACCAACTCAAGCTAAGCATTTATCTAAAAGATAATTCTCAAGAAGAAGATCTAAACCTTTAGACATCTGCATGTCTTTAAAGTCAGCTCTCCAACTGAAAAAATTATATGGGCCTGAACTTAATTCAGATACTCCATATATTAATAGGCTTAGCCATTTAATTTAGTCAAAGCCCCACCAGCAAAATAGTAATAATAAAAAGTCAGATGTCACATGACTTAGTAGTAGCATTTATCATAATAAAAAAAAGCTTGTTTAGAGTGTTAGCATGCTCTTAAGTTTACATATTGGTAATTGCAAGCTATATATAAGTCATGTGACATCTGACTTTTTATTATTACTATTATTATTTTGCTGTTGGGGCTTTGGCTAAATTAAATGGCTAAGCCTATTAATATATGGAGTATCTGAATTAAGTTCAGGCCCATATAATTTTTTCAGTTGGAGAGCTGACTTTAAAGACATGCAGATGTCTAAAGGTTTAGATCTTCTTCTTGAGAATTATCTTTTAGATAAATGCTTAGCTTGAGTTGGTTTTTTGAATCTAATGTCCCAACTCCTCACTGAAGAGACCCATAGGTTGAAACCGGTCTGGGGATGGGGACAATCTAAGATAAAGATGATTTGAATGCCTTCTCTTGTAGTAGCATTTATCATAATAAAAAAAAAAGCTTGTTTAGAGCGTTAGCATGCTCTTAAGTTTACATATTGGTAATTGCAAGCTATATATGTCATGTGACATCTGACTTTTTATTTTATATATATATATATATATATGTTGTTTTTATCTAGTTGAATTTTATTTGAAGTCTATTTGTTAATAAATGAAACCATGATTATCAGAGAATTTTAATAAAATTTTGGTTTTAGCTAATATTTTAATGTTATACAATTTTCTATTTTATATATATGTTACAGTTAAAGTAATAAAAACTAGGGGGGATATAGGCAAAAACATATTAAATGTTGCTCTTTGGTGGTGAAAGGTGGTATTTATGATTGATCAACAATATATAATATTTTGAATGCTGTGAATGGTCATTCAGAGTTGATGAAAAGACCAGTGTCTGCTTATCACTGTGAAGTGTCACTGGAACAAGCACAGAAATTGTACCTGTGAAAATGAATAGTGGAGTTAACTTGAGATTCTCTGTAAAATTTTTGGTTTCCAGTAATTCTAAAATATGCGGTCAGATAATGGCAATCCATTTTTGTGGCTGATATAATTTTGTTGCTGAATTGAGAGTCTGCAGACATTAAGTGATGTTACTTTTTCCATAAAGTGTATGGAAGATAGAAATGGGGTTGAATAAAAGGTGAGATAGAGAGTGGTATTAGGGCTTTTTAGTGTGGACTATATGTGAGAGTGATTGTTAGATGATGGGGTGTGACTGGAAGTATCTGGTTAGAGGTTGTCCACAAGTTCAGTAACCATGGTATATAGTCAATATCACTGATTTTTGATTTTTTTAGTTAGTGATTTTTCTTAGGTCTTCCAGGTTTTCTTTTGGTTTCATTAGGGGTAAGGGATGGAGGGGTCGAGGAAGTGGTATAGGTGGTAAGCATGGAACAATTATTTCTATTTGCATTGATGTTTTGTTTTTAGTGATATGTTGGTCATGTGCCACATTTATTTTTAAAAGCATTTCAGGGAAAAATTGGTTGATGGTATCAGAGTTTGGTATTCTAATTGAATTGGGGGATGTGTCAGGTTGATTAAAGTCTGAGTCCAAGACTAACCATGAGTATGAAAAGGGGATGGTCTAAGGTTTTTGGTTGGGTTTGAGGATAATATCCATTGGTATTCTAGATTTGGGGAGGAGGTTGTTGGAGGGTATTGATGGATCAGATTGTCCATTGCTGTTGGGATTGATAAGATGTTTCTCAATAGTTGGTTGCTTGAGAATCTGTCTGAGAAGTGGCTGGTAATAAAGAAGGGGCAAGTGAATTGGAGCATGAGAAGGTGAGATGAGCCTGCTAGCCACAGTAGTAACACTGTGTTTTAATCCACACATATATAGGCACAATGTTGTTTCCTGGTCAAGTATTTTACTGATTTTATTTGGGTCAATAGCTGGATGCAATTGAATTTTGAATTTATAGCTGTTACTGGGTATGGGTATGGTTGTGTCTTTGAAAATAATTTATTGGAAGTGGGTCACCTCCTTCCAAAGGGGGTATACATATGAAATAGGTGTTTTTAACACCCCATTGATGCAGTTGTGGTGATTTGGATCAACTGTCATTAATGTATAATTGGCAAGTAGAAAATGTTCTCATTAGGTGACTTGATAAAACTTAATTGCAATGTATCTTGGATTTGGATGATCAGCAGTGTGACTGATTGTAACCAAAACTGCATGCCTTGTAATGCTGTCATAGAGAAATTTCCAGTGGAAACTTGTAAAAGGATAAATTGGAATTGATAGTCACTAACATTAGAGTTCAGGGGCAAAAACTCTTGAAAGTTGTGAGCAGCCCATTGAGGATGCTACTATTAAATCTATCATTTGTTGTCTCTAGGCTCTCTGTTGACCAGACTATAAGGAGAAGGTTTGGGACTCTTGTGAATTGAGGTATAATTCTTTGATATCACTAGGTATGGTTCTGTGGAAACATGACATAGCCTTTCAAATAATTGAAAAATTGTCCTTTTTGCTATTAGAGAGTTGTAAATTGTTCCCAATGGCATTTGCATATGTTTGTTTTGATTTTGACTTTTAAACTGAGGAGTTGGTTATTGGAGCAATTGGAATATTGTCATTTTTGCTATTGACAATTTTTCTATTGTTACAACCGAGATTTGACCTTTTGACTGAAAAGCTATTGATTGGAACAATTAAAATGTCACTATTTTTGCTATTGAGAATTTGTACCTTTTTATTTTGAAATGAGGAAGTGGTAGCATTGTTGCTAAACAATTTGGTATGTGTTTGCTGGAGTTATTTGCTTTGACCATGAAAAGCTTGTGATTTTGGTGGGAACCCTGATTATGTGATGGCTTTGACTCCATATGGTCCTTGAAATAGCAATTAAATAATTCAATTTTTGTTAAATTTTTTAATGAAAAATTCAGTATTAAATGAAAAAAAAATTATCAGTTAATTGGAAAGTAAAATACTATAAGTAAGATTTTATCCTGTTTGATTAGACTTTTGAATATTCTGAAGATGAAGAAACTGAAGCTGGTTACTTTTATTCTTTACAAGTTAACTGCTTGCTGCTGAACTTTTTATTATTATTATTATTATTATTATTATTATTATTATTATTATTATTATTATTATTATTATTATTATTATTATTATTATTATTATTATTATTATTATTATTATTATTATTATTATTATTATTATTATTATTATTATTATTATTATTATTATTATTATTATTATTATTATTATTATTATTATTATTATTATTATTATTATTGTTATTATTTTTTTTTTTTTTTTTTTATTATTATTATTATTATTATTATTATTATTATTATTATTATTATTATTATTATATTGTTGTTGTTGTTGTTGTTGTTGTTGTTGTTGTTGTTGTTGTTGTTGTTGTTGTTGTTGTTGTTGTTGTTGTTGTTGTTGTTGTTGTTATTGTTGTTGTTGTTGTTGTTGTTAATTAATAATAATATAGTATTATTATTTATATTGTTTTCTTCCTTTCCCTTTTTATTTAAGATTTTCAATACAGCATTATTAATGGGTTGTGTTTTAGCTGTAACTGATCCTAACAATATGAATCCCAGTAATGGTCTCATTGGATTTCTAATTGGGATGGTTGTGTTTGCAATCAGCTGTTCTTTCTGCTATAATACTGGAGCAGCAATGAATCCTGCAAGAGATTTAGGACCAAGACTTTTTACTGCAATAGCTGGTTGGGGATTTGGAGTATTTAGGTAATTTGTAATTTTAATAAATTAATTTCTATATTGGTAGTATGTTTCAACTTTCTATTTTGTGAGCAGGAAGTTTTAGAGAAGGTTGGTACATTTAATTAATTAGAAGAAAGTACTTTTATGAGAATAGAAATAATGACCAAAGATATTAGAATTGCACTAATTTTTAATAAAGTTAAATATTTTGTGCCTGTCAAACTTATAATTAAGAAAAAAGTGTTTAAATATTTATTTGAATTATAGCTTTATATGGAATAAAGATATAAAGAATTGTAAAAAGCTAGGTGAAGTGATTGGAGACTTTTGAGATGTGAGTTTGGAGAAGAATGAAAAAAAAATAGTTGAAAGGATAAGTTTGGCAATAATGAAATAAATAAAGAAAAAAATTATTTTTTCAATAAAAGGAAGATAAATTGATTTTGATAGATACTTAGTAGCAGAATAAAGAATCTGTTGAAGAGTAAAAGCAACAGAAGTAAAGAAATAAAGAAGTTGAGATTCTAAAGATAGGGAATAATTATGAATGTCTAACACAGAAAATCTTGAAGAGAGATAATGAGATGCTGTCTTTTTGACAGATAATCTCTCTTTATCTTATTTCATTTTCCAATCTTTCTATGTTGTTGATACAATCTATTAATTTTATTAAATATTTCAATAATTTTAAATAGAAATTCAGAAAAGTTTATAATTTATAAATATAAATATGTCTGCAATAAATAATTGATGTAGGTGGTTACATAATATTTCTAGCATTTATCAAGAGTGAATTTTAGTGAAAGAAATTTTAAGTAAATATTATTTTTAAAGTTTAAAAAAGAAAAAGAAAAAAGATTTTCATAAGAAAAAGAAAAGAACAAATGAAAAGGGAGGGGAAAAGATTTGGTAATGAATAATAATTAAAGGGGAAAATGATTAACATTGTTATTTTAAATTAATGTATAACATAAATATCTCGTTTATGTCTTATAATATGGAAGTAGTGGAATGTGTGCACCTATAAATAAAATTTAAAAGAAAGGACTTTTCTTAAAATGATAAAATTAAAAGCTAATGCAATGCAAATAAAAGAACTGAAAACTTAAAATCAAAACAAAGGAAATATAATTAACAAACAAAGGGACTAAGTACTACTGTTTGATTAAAATAAAAGCCAATGGAAAGACTATAATGAATCTTAAACTCTTAACTAAAAGAAATAGAAAACCAATAGGATTGCAGCAGACTGCTTGATCAATCCTCAGATAAGAAACACTTTATATAAGGGAGATTTTGTATTGTTATAAAATCAATCAATCAAAAAATATTAATCATTGTATTAATCAGAATTAATCAAAATTCGTCAAAATTTAATCTAAAAAATATTAAAATAACTAAGAATGAACATGCTGTTATATAGAATGCATTGCTGAACTCATCGGATCAGGTGGCCAGCCTGAACCTTCTCTGCAGTAACATCAGCAGTTTGTTCGAGGGAGAAATCATGTTCATGCGAAAACTGGGAATCATCAGAGTGTCCATGCCAAGACTCACAAGGAATTCATATGCACATCATAAAATAAATAAAAAAGGCCTATGAAGAATCAACACCAAATGGTTGGAATCAGGAGAATCAGAAAAAAGCTATGTTGCCCTATTCGTGTATGAAAGTGTTCAAATTCTAGGTAAATCATTCATTTTTTTGTCTTCAAAATCTTAATTTATAGCCATAAATAAGTGAGAGAAAACTTTTAAACATCTCAAGAACTATAGGTTAGATTTAATCCAATATAGAACTATTAATTTCCATGATATAACTACATGCATTAGCTTTCGTAATAAGACATTGAAATCAAGTATCTCATTAATTATATGTGTGTGTCATATGATTAAAGATGTGTTTATTTTATTTATTATTTAAATGTATATGTGTGTGATTTGAAATGTACTAAAATGTATTTTTTAATAGAATGTGTGTATGCATTTATATTATAAGGCAAGAGTGAGCATTTAAAGAAAGAAAGCTGGATATAAAATATTTTAATTATCGTTAGGTAGATAATTTGAAGTAATGTTAAAAGTAAGAGAGGGATTTATGCGGAAGAATTAAATAATGCATAAGCATTCTATTAATCAAATATTTGTGATATAAATGTTGAAAATAGAGATTCATAGTGTGGATGGAGAATTGGGAATAGTTAGAGTCTGATGAGCTAGCTGGGTGGGGGGGGGGTCAGGTACTAAATTTGTAGCTGGTTGAGCAAGCAAGTTAGTTACATACTGGTGCCTAAAGGTTTTTCCTTAAAATAAATAGAGTGCTTGAATGGCCAGTGTTATAATTTAGTAGCAGAAGGTTGGTATTATTGGTAACTTGCTACCAGTGATATTATTATCTGTACCTGAAGGACCGGAAGTTTTCAGAGATAGTGACAGAGACTAAACAAAAGGTATAGAAATAAATAAATCTACAAATTTTAGATTTTCCTCATTTTGTTTACAAAGAAACAAGGCGGATGGTACAATATGAATCTTGTGGAAGAAGATTACTCTTCACACATGTGTTATTAGATTGATATTAAATTAAATGCACTTGTCCATCAATAAGTGTTTTAAAAGCATAAGTGAATCATTTATGCTTAGAGCATATTCTTATATAAATCAACATTTATTGACCATGCTTAAATCAGAACTTGATCTTATTATGAGTCTGATATTTCAACTGACAAGTTATTGGTACAAATTTACACATATATAAATCACTAAATTGTTTATTACATATATTCAAAATTAATATAATTCAAAGTTGCAGGTAGTTAAAAATGAGAAACATTCTCTTTCTTATGATATATAAACTAAATTTGTACAAATAATTTGTCAATTAAAATATCAGGCTCATAATATCAAATCCTGATTTAAGTACAATCAATAAATGTTAGTTTATATAAGAATAAACTCTAAACCTAAGTGATTATTTTACAACACTCATTGACAGGTGAATAAATGTAAATTTAATATCAATCTAATAACACGTGTGAAGAGTAATTTCCTTCCACAAGATTATATACTGCAACTGACAGAATTGCTCAACCCACATGGGACAATCCACATGTGCATTCCACATTATGACATAACAAAATACCAACTTTTTCTTTTACAGTTCACTAAAGTCAGGAAGAAAACAAGAGACCCTTTATTAATTACCTAAGTTGTTCATTGCAAATAAAGATTACAAAATACCAAAAATAATGAGACAACACTATTTATTCATGTATATACAACACAAAACATACATTGATGTGACTTTAGTTAGTTAATTTGTACCTTAATTTAACTTAAGCTAAATAAACCTTTCCAAACTTTATTAGATTAATTTTATTTTAATTATGCACAAATATAGTATACAGTGGTATAAAGCAGTGGTCTTCAACCTTTTCACACCTGCGGACTGGTAAAAATAAGGATAAGGTTTCGCGGACCAGCAAAAATAAGGATAAGGTTTCACAGACTGCAGAAGTCTATAGATAAATTTTCTTAAAGATGTAAACTGCTTAGCCTTAGATGAGGTTATATATATATATGGAGTTTGTATAATAAATAAACTTTTTTTTTTTTTAATTTTGAATTTTTTTAGAAAAGTAATAAAAAAATTAATTTCATCCCCTCCCCCCATAAACATTTGTGATAACTAGAAAAACAAATTAATTTATGTATGATTGATTAGATTTTGTTTTTGTTCTGTTTCTTTTTTTTTAATTGGGTGAAAATGAGTTGAAAAAATAAATAAAAATTGTTTATATTAATTAAAAGTTTAAATTCTTATTATTCTGTTATTACTAACTTTCTTGCCAGTTTACCGTGGACCAGTAAAAAACTTCTGCGGCCCGGCACCGGTCCGTGGACCAAGGGTTGAAGACCACTGGTATAAAGGTTTAAAATAATTGATACTATTTTAAATTACTATTAACATTGTTTGAATGGATTCCAATCTACTGCATAGATACCTCTCTATTATCAACTCTCATATGCATTGCACATAGGCTAACTGATACAAGCTTATAAATTAAGACTGATCATATTAATCAACTGTTGTGATCAATTACAAGTTAAGATATTAGTACACAATAAGCAATAAAATATTATTGTAAAATACAGAAATTCACGTCTGTATTGCAATATTTATATAAGAATGCATACATGGAAAGATTATATGCCTATAGTAGGAATTAAACTTCTATAGGGTATATAGCATACAGTGACTGGCAGTTACATAGTATCACTATATAACATGTATAAAAGAGAAATGGATGACATTTGGTAGGAATTGATAATCTACCATGAAATAATGATTGTAAAGGATCAGCAGTCACAAATTATGTTACAATTACCTAATACTAATGCATTACATTAGAATGAGAATCAGATGTAACTCATAATCCAAATTGATAGATAACAGCTGTACATTCTTATCAATAATAATAATAATTCAAATATAAGACTAGTCAGTTAAAACTGACATCTATTTAACAGAACCCCAATCTAGCTTGTCTATGCAGCAGGCTTGCCTTTTATTCATAACTTTAAAATTTTACTGATTTAACATACATTTATAAACTAAATAAAGTGGAAATGATTTAACTAATATACAACTTTTAAATAGCATGATAAGAGATTGCAATTACAAGCTATCTGCCTTTTATAAACTAATTTATTAATAATTAGTGCCGACTAAATTGTGGCATGATATTTAAATAAAACATATTACAATCTCTTGCCATACCTGCTCGTAAATAGATTAATTACATAACTATTCATCATCATATTTTATTAAATCGGAGATAATAATTAACTAAATATGAGTTAAAAGTTTATACTCATTCTTTGAAAGTTCAGATTCAGTCTTTAAGTATTTGCAGAGTTGATTCTTAAAACCATAGTTATGGCAGAGGAAAATTTAAATCACTATTTCACATTCGTTTTGGGTGTGTACATATTAATTAGGTCTTGGTTTAGCAGCTGGTTTTCCTTGTAGCACTGGACATCAGATTTTTTCTCTTCTAAGGCAGATACATAGTGAATCCATGTTTGGATGTTTTCTTCTGTTGTTGATCACTTCTTTGACATGACTCAGCAATGTGCTTTTTGGCATTATCTCTGCCAGCTTGACACAGTGAAGCAGATAATGGCTTATCTACTCTTTTTTAATCTTACAGTTTATACATACATATATATATATATATATGCATGTGTATTTAAGCATACACATACTGAAACAGTCGACCTTAGTTCAAGATCGAGTTTCATGGTTCTACCACAGCCCACATGTCATCATGCTCC
The DNA here is from genome assembly GCA_028023455.1 of Epiperipatus broadwayi. Classification (NCBI taxonomy): domain Eukaryota; kingdom Metazoa; phylum Onychophora; class Udeonychophora; order Euonychophora; family Peripatidae; genus Epiperipatus; species Epiperipatus broadwayi. The sequence goes on along the minus strand of JAQFVV010006205.1, from coordinate 10,162,285 downwards.
TTTTTTTGTTTGTTGTTGTAAAATGTATATAAACTATATGTGTATTTCTGAGAAGCATCTATGAGATTTATAAATACAAATTTGAAATAAAAATCTTTAATTATTTTAAATATTAGCTTTTATAGATGCGACTCAGATATACGTATATTACAGGAGCTTATTAATTTAAAATACTAAATAATTTTGTGTCTTTTAAAAATTGTATTGTTTTCTTACTTTTATTTTAATATTGTAATTATATTTTTTCACAAAACTACATATAAATTCAAGATGGAAGATGCAGTCGGTGACTGTCTAAAAATAATTAAAGGGGTGGGAAGTTTGTTTCATGATTTTAAAAAGGAATTTGTAAATTAAAGTTAAGAAAAAAGTAAAATCTAAAACAAAGATAATGGATTTTAGTTAGCTATTAACATTTTTTGTCAAATCCATTTCCAAACAGGAAATTGGTTTGAATTGATTTTAGACAGTTATCTCACGACTGCATCTCTACTAATAATAGAGTAAAGACTCTTCTGAATTAAGGATCCATTAGCGCCAGGAAATCTAATTAAAACAAACATTCTCTGAGGGATTAAAAACTGATATAAATAGGGCTAAAAATCTATTATGTCAGAGTTTGGTCAATTGTTGCTAGACAACTTCATGTCCGCTGAAATTTTGAGGGCCTAAGCTGCTGTCCTCTCCGTTTTCAGCCTGACTCATGCTGAGATGTAACTCCTATCACTCAAGAATGCTGCCTGCCATAGAAGATCCCTCAATACTTCATGGAATCCTGAGGTAACCAGCCCAAAGATAGTATAATCACATTAGTCAATTCTTATTTGTAATTTAATTTGTAAATTAATGTTTTCTTTATGTTTAATTTTTTTTTTCGCCGATTGGCGAGTCTGCTAATCTTTTGTATCAGTTCATCCTCCAACTCACGCTTCTTATTATTTTTATAATTTAGTGTGGTTATAATTTAATTTTAATAATATTTTTATATTTTCTCACTTAATTTTATTTGTAAATGCCATTCAAACCTGGACTTACAAACTTAGAGGGGGAGGGTTAATGAGTTCTTATTATTTATTTCTAATAGTTCGTAAGATTAATACATGCTTTTAAATAAATATTTTATCACAAGTTTATCCAAAAATATATAAACACTTTGCAATCTGAGGTGGATATTGGTGTCTGTTAGTTTTATTAAGTTCTTATTGATCATCATCACCACAAAGACTGACGACTTAAATTTGTTTTGTAATTTGCACTATAAAGTGCGTGAATTTTAGTTATTGTTTCCTATGTTAAAATATTGATTCAAGAAGAGGAGCAATGCATGTTTCATAAATGATAGTTTAATTTATGATCAATGACTTTAGATTACATGGGTCATTATTTTGCCATATCATTACGTATTTGTTAAACCATTTAAGGCTTTACTTTAATATTTAAATTTAGTGATTTTATATTACTATGATAGCGTTGCTAGCATATGTCCAATTATTCATAAGACGCATAGGGCTTTGATCTGATTTGGCTGTACCTCACTCCAGGGTCATGACCCTCATCGTTCGTCATTCTTCTCCAAGTATATATTTATATACTGCTTTGAATCACCTGTATCTCACTCCAGGGATTCAAAGCTTCGTCATTAGTGTTCTCATTCATAATAGAAGTCTACGTTTACTTCTAGAACATGCAGGTTAGTGTAGATGAAACACTGTATGGCTGTGCCGTTGTCCAACCCATAGAAACTTCCTACCTACCTTTTTTTCATCCTGTACTGCTTTAGAATGAAGCTGGCGTGTACCATCTTTAAAGAAAATTGGAGAATGACCTTGTCCTAGACAAATGTGCCATTTTCTCTCACTGATATTATGCTAGCACCGCCATTTCTTATAGTTAGTTTTCTAGCCTGTTTAGCAAAGTAAATCATAATGGTATGTGATAATAAAAACTTTTTCTCTTCATAATATTTTCCGTTGGAGTTTAAATCCAACTTCTCATGAAGCTGCCCCCCCCTCTTATTGAAATAAGCCGTTTCTGCAGTTTCGCTATATTCTATCGTTAAATGCTGAAAATGTAAAATAAATAATGTTTTGGTCTACCGATCAAAATGTATCCTTATTTTAATTGTTATAAATAGTATCAAAATGAAAATAAACTTATGTATAGAAATCGTATAATCAGCGAAACTGTCTTGTATCTTTAAATATTTTTTCTTTAAATGTATAAAACATCCACCAAACCACTCCGATAAATCCATTTTTTTGTAACATTGAATAAGTCTATTTTAAATAGACATTCAGAATTGTAACCGCTGCACTAAATTAATATTAGTTAAAATAAAAATAATTGTAACAAGTTTCTTAAATGTTTGTAATGAAAATAAAGTTTTACAAGTGTAGAGTTGATTATATATATATAAAACTCATCTTGAATTCTGTCCAAATAAATATTTAAATTTTAAACTTTAATCCAGTGGTTCGGATCTCCTTATTAATATTTATATATAATTTTAACTTGATATCTCGGGTTCACTCAATCTCATCATCATAATCACCAGTTGAGTTCTCATGTAAAACGTTGTGGCACCGGGACGGGATATAATGAATTTATGTGGTATCACCATAGATTTAGGGAATGGGCAAATAGGTTAGAATTCATGATTGCTCCTGACCTGTGTATCTCGGGCATGATTGGATTCGGAGTACTTTTGCTTAGATTCTAAATCTTGTTGGATGGATATACATTTTTGACCGGTACAATACATATCACATGGTAACTTGCTGGAACTAGCAGATACAAATTAATTAAAGAATAATAATAATAATAATAATGATAGAATGATAATCACTGACAGGATCAAGATAGAATAATAGAAATGACTTTAATGAATACAGAATCACAATGACAAAGCTTTCAAGATCTAAAAATGGAGTAATAAATCTTTCTGAATGTAATTTCCAGCACTATTTATATGATTTGGATTTATCTGTAAAATTCGAATCAATCTCTTGTCATTTAGATCTTTTGATATATTGGGTATAGATAACTCCATTACTTTCACTGAGGTCCGAGTTTATTTGTCCAATACCCTATTTGCAAGCTCATCATTTTGAGCTGGAATATTTTAATTAAATTATTTATCTCCTGAATTTTAATCTAGCAATCTGTTTACAAGAATTTTAATTACTTTTTCTAGAGTGTCATTTCTATTTTTTTTTTTTTTTTATGTGTCAAAGCATCGGCTGGGAAGTGAACCCGCAAACCCGGGACAACTGCTTATAAGGCGGCTGTGCTGACCACTCGACCACCAACGCTTGTTTTATTGTCAAAAGAAAATATTCTTTTCTTTAAAATTACGTTTAAGTTAAATTTAGAATTTATTATCTTTTTTACATTTTAGAAAAATGTTTTTGTATTTAACACAAAATAACTTTATAATTAATTATATCCTATACATTTAATCTATGCATTTATAATAGATTCATTTTTATTTATAAAAATTTATTAAGACTTCTTTTAACTTTTGTTCATACTTTTCACACGCGAACATGAAGTGGCATATATGTGCATATATATATAGCTTCAGTACATATATCTATAAGTAGAACTTTCTAATTGTAGATAATTAATTTCCATATCATACCATTTCCAACCTTCTTATACACTTAACAATACTATTGTTAAGTGTATAAGAAGGTTAAAAATGGTATAAGGAAATGAGGAAGAATAAGAAAATTGTATTACTTCCATAAGATAATTAATTTGTCCTACTCAAATGATCTAAGATTCAAGTTTAAATAGAAGCTGCACATTTTTCAAATAACTGGAATGTTTTTTTTTATAAATTCAGATTTGCTTTTAGATAGAAATTTGTTTCTCTTGTTGACAAGTCTCAATTAGTTATAAAACTCTGTTTGCTACCAAAATTTATTATCATTGTCTTTGTTGTGGAATATTATTAGAAAGTCAGGAGAAGAATGGAATTATATGTACCAGATGCTACTTTATATTTATAACACAATCAGAGCTGTTTGCTATTGAATTAGTGGTAATAAAATTTGAATGCAACACATACATGTTCTTCATTTTTATCTTTTATTGAAAGAGTGGGATAAGAGCTTAGTAATCTTAAATTTATAATATTAATATATATGTTAATATCAATATTTTGACTCATTTTTTATTAAAATTGCAAAATTATAAAAATTTCTTAATTAAATTTAATTAAAATGAAGAAAAATGTAATAGTAGAATTAAGCAGTAAATTATATTTTATCTTATTTAATGTACAAATGGATAGTTTTGGAGTTAACTGGTTATATATTGTGTTAATCGAAATTTGATGTAATTTCAATATTTGGTGTAATATCAAGCATAAAAAAAAATATTTTTGTTTGTGTTATTTTCTAATTAGTTTTAATAGGAAATGCATTAGTTTAAGAGCATTGAAATAAATTGCTATGACAATGAATGTTAAAGCAAGAAATGCATTATTTTTGCAACAGAAATTTATAAATTAATTCTGTTCATTTAAAATACTTATGTAATTTTGATAAAATTATTATTGTTTCTTTATTCAATATATTTTATTTACTGCATTCATAAGTAGTAGATCATAAACAAATACACATGAATATTCGATGTCCTATTTCCAATGCAATATTGTGAGAATAGAATGTAGATTGTTGTAGTTTGTGTTGAGTTAAAAAAGTATTAGTTTTGTTTTGAAGTGACATTATTCCTTCATTAGATGGGACAGAAAGGTATAGTTCTATTGATAGATTGAATTACATAAGGTTTATTGGACAAGCATTAAAAAGTAAAAAGGTTTGTAAATATGTTATAAAATTTGTTATTGATTCTTTAAATTTCTTTGATGATAATATTGTTGCTTTTTTTGAAAGTGGCTTTTATAAAATGTCTAAAGATCTACCTGTTGTTGCATGACTTTTTAATTTTGTTTTGTCTACATATGAGAGTAAAATTTTAAATAATTGTAATTTTAAAGATATTAAAATTTACAAAGGTATGGTATGTGGATGATGTTTTTGTTTGAGAATATACCAATATTATAAATTTGCTTGTAGAGGAGTTAAATAATTTGAATGGATTGAAATGGACTATTGAAAAAGAACAGGACAAAAATATTAAGTATTTGGATTTATTTATTACAAGTGATAGTAGTATGTTAAGTTATAAATTAGTAATCAGAATTGTAAATCACAAATATCAATTATGCAAGATGTCAAGTTTTAGATCTTTTTATTTCATAATGAAAAATTATATTGTTACTAAAATGATAAATTAAAAGATATTGAAATATTTGCAAAGGAATTGACTGAAGTTGGTTATATCATTGAACAGATTAATAATGTTTTAACTCAATTTAAAAATATAATGATTTAAAGGAGTTGATGATTGATAATAAAAAAATAGATGATTGATAATAAAAAATAGTTATCAATTCCATATATTTCAAATTCTCAAGTGAAATTTTTTAAAGATATTTATAAGGATGTATTTAATGTTTCATTTTGTGTTACAAATAATGTTAATAAGTTAGTGAATAACTCTAAAAGTGTCATAAACCTGTCAAGTAAAAAGTAATGTGTTTTATCAATTTTTTTGTGAATCGCGATGCAGTATAGAGAAAATATTAAATTAGCATCAAATGTTATACAGACATGTAAAAAAATAAAAGTAATAATGATATAATGACTGCTTCAGTTTTCTTGGATCATGAAAGAACACGTAAATATGAATTTAAGTTTGATATTGAAAGTATTAAGATTCTTCATGAAGAGAAAAACCATAATAAAAGAAAAATTAAAGAGGCAATTTTCATAAATAGAAATAAAATGAATATAATCAATAGACAAGCTGCTGTTAAAATTTATGGATGTGAGTTGACGGTGTTTATCTGGTAAAAGCCTGAAATCCGGGCAAAGCCGCTTGGAGCGTTGATGCTAGACAAAATCAATGAAATATAACATTACCGGGCCGCCGCAACTTTTTTCTTTTTTATACAACAAAGGTTTTTTTTCTAATATTGATTAAACGAATAATTTTTATTTCATTTAGAACATGATTTCTTTATTATTAAACAAATTTTGATATTTATTTTCGTTACTTTTTGTGGGTTTTTTTTGTTGGAACCTGATATTTTTTCAACAAATTTTGCTAATTGTATTTTTTTCTTTTTATCATTTGAAAACTTCAGACCGTTTCACCACATCAAAAAAATTTGTTTGAATCCCACCACTGAAAAAATAGAATACAATTATTTGCAACTTGTTTAGAACTTAATTCTACCTTTCTTTTATTTTTTTGTCTTGACTAAATGGTTTTTCTTCTTATTATTATTAATTTTCACTTTTTTTTTTAAACACAACTTGTTATCACTTTGATTTAGATTGTTTGAATTAGCCTTTTTTTTTGGCTACTACAAAAAACAGCTTTTTGAGCGGGGAGGGGGGGGGAATTCGTACTGTTAATTATTAACAATAGTCAAATATTTTAACAGCACTGAAAAAAGAGAAGAATCAACTTTGGGACTTGTTTCGAATTTTGATTTCTTTTCGGTTGATGTAATTGTTTTTCTTAATATTAAATCCAAATTTACTTTTGTGTTTTTGCTGATTCAAAAATTGTTTTCAAACACCCACCCCCACCCACACTCGGAAAAAGAATTGTAACAAAAAAGTCAAGAATTTAACCTTTTTTTGAAACAACTTTTTCTCATTTTTTACTTTGATTTCTATTTCGTTCGAATTACCCCCCTTTTTTTTAGCCTTCTACAATAAACTGCTTTTGGGGGTGGGGGTGTGGTGTATTTCGTAATTTGTTATTCTTAACAAAAAGTCAAACAAAGTTGTCATTTATTTTAACCCCGCTGCAAAAAATTGAATCCAAATACTTGTCAATTTCGAATGAAATAAAAAACAAAAAAAAAAGACACAAACTTTGGACTTTTTAAAATTATTTATTCCATTTTATTGCTGTAACAAAAAGTGGACATTACATGTGCCTGACAAAATAAAAAAAAACCCACAATCTCACACACTTTCTGTACTCGGCAATTTATCTGAAGAAAAGTTTCAAAATTGCACGTTCATCTCAGATCTTTTAGTGGTCTCGAATATTTTCCCCACTACGCCGAAACATGACTTAGCACGTGAGCTTTGTCGAAGCCTGTTCGAACATACACTTTGCTAATTTTTTTACATATTAACCTTTTTTTCGGGAAGGGTGGGGACCATATGACAATTCTTAATAATTAACAACATTTTTTAAATTGAAATGACATTACTCTATTACGAAGATTTGAAAAAGTCATACCGCCTTGAAATTTAAATACCCTCAAGCGATACGATAATCAGCTATGAAAAGAACGAATATGCGTAAATAGCTTCGAAGCACAAAACAGGCCGTAATATTTTTGTGCGATGTCATGTAAAGCGGCCTAGCTCAATGGGTTAATACAATATGTAAATGTTGTATTAGCCTGTAAGGCCGCGGCCACTGAAATGGCATTTTTATGTGTTTTAACACGTAAACAATGCCCCAAGCGGCCGTGCCTGGATTTCAGGCTTTTACCATTTATCTTTTGTTACATTTTTTGAAATTTAAATAACAGTTGAAGAAGGTTAAGTAATTAGCTGAAAGTATGTTTGCAGATTGAAAAACTGTACATAATAGTTAATTACCATTATATTTATTATTTTTATTGTTATTACAATATTTATTAATTAATGGACATTTTATTTGTATTATATATTGCAATGGTCAGGGTAAAAGAGTGGAGTCTTACCGTATCTGCCATACAAGGGCTCCACCAGGCTATTGGAATCTGGAAAATTTATATAGTAGGCAGATACTTAAGTTAAGATCCAATTTTAATTTATTATAGACCATTAGCCCCAGTCACTAGCTCGCGGAGCAGCAGAGATAATGTATACTTTATTTTTAAAGAAAGAAAGCTAATAAAAAATAAGACTAAGCTACTGCCAGATTAACAATACACAGAAACATTTACTTTGCACATATATAAAATTTAGAATTATTTTAGTATAATATTTACTTTATAATTTGATTTACATTTTAACTTTTGATTTTATAAGTTCACACAGATGAATTTATTAATATTTTATTAAAGTGTTGAGTATGGATAGACTACATAGATTGCATTCGAAAAAGAAAATATTGTATATCCTTTATTTAACCTTGGCCAAAAGTTCGCAATCAAACTAACTCCAATCTATCTGATATATCAATGTATTCAATACAGCATGAATATGACAGCACAATACCATACTGTCAGAAATATACATCTGAACAGCACAGTTATTGAGAAGAAATGTCTCTCATCCAGTACAGGAATACTTTGTCTGTCTGGTGAGAAGAATAAAAAAGAAAGCTCCATAGGAAGGGATTGTGGTCCTTTTTGCCATCTTACTATCCCATTCCATAGGCTAAAGGGGTGATCCAAGGAGCAGGAAATACCATCTGCTTCCAAGGGTCAATAAGAAATGGGATTTATTTTGCCCAAGTGTGGCATATAATGTGATCCTGCATGTAGTGGATTTTCATGCTACATTTACTAATTACACCAATACATCCAATCCATTGACTCAATTTAACTGCTAAACAAATAACCTAAGATTTATCCTCCCTTAAATTAACATAACTTTACGAATCTATGCAGTCATTCACACCCGACTTAAATTTAACATTTATTAAAAGTTTAGCTTAACAGAAAAAAAATCTTTAATTAACACTTAAAAGAACGGAAAAAATAAATTAATGGAAATGATTTTAAAACTACATATGATAAAAGTAATTATTAATAAATGAATTGGTCAGTTAGGAATTTATATTTATATTTAAATATTGGAAATATTTATACTTAATGTTCATGAATTATATATATACTTCTTACAGTTTAAAAGTCCATCCTTAATAGTTGCTTGTAATTTGGATCCAGTGTTAATTCACGCGATGTCCTGGGGAGACCGGTATAAAGTTTGCCATTCTATTGATATTCATCCAGAGGTCCATTATTGTAGCTGGTATAGTTCTTTGCAGGCTTTTATTGCAGGACCTGATGTTCTGGGGTTCGTAATATAGGAAAATGATATTTCATTTCTACTTTTAGAAAAACTGATTAAAAGTGCATCTTTTCAATCCCTTTTTCTTCAATTCTCCCTGACTTAACACCATATAGCACACCTAATATTTTATTTCAATCTTTTCTTTTTTATATTAAAATTGCAGATTGACCGGATGTGACATGATGATGATCCTTTCACTGTGGTCCATTTCCTGAGGGATTTTTTATTGGCTATTCTGTTCTTGTTGTTTTTCTCTCCTATCTGACCTTTAATTATAAATTTTGAGATGCTCAAGGGCTAGTTTACTTAAGACTAATTAAAAATAATCATTTCCATTTTTAGCCTTTTTACACAATAGAGTTAATTAAATTTTGTATATTTTTAAAGATATATTTTCATCTTTAAATTTTTAAGTTTTTGTTGAAAATTTTGTTTTAAAATACTTTTTTTATTATTATAAAGTTTTCTTTTAATAATTTTCCATCTGTGCGATTTTATACATATACAAGTTTAGATGACTTAATTTTCAATTTTTTTTATTTGCGAACTTTTTATTTTAAATTCTAATTTTATTTAAAATAATGCAATATCATGTGTGCCCATTACAATATATATAACACACACTTATATATATATAATATGCATATATAAAGATTATAATATAAACAAAATTTAAAAAAATAATAATTATTAATAATTATAATTATTAAGGAGCCACATTTATATATATATTACTGTGTGTTCATTCATGGATTTATTGAAGCAATAAGGATAAGAAAAAAAATACTACACCCTATTTTTATTTTTAAAATAAATACCAAAATATTTGGATTTTATTCTCTATTGTATATGCCTCTGGACAATATATATATAATTTTAAATTAAACATTTTTTTAAATAACTTTTTTCTTTTATAGAAAGATAATAATCTTGTTATTAAGAGATTAGAATGTCTCTAATTAGTTTGATGTCTAAACCATTCAGAAAATATTTTTCTGTTATGCAAAATACTGTACATCAAATCTGGAAAGAATAATAAAAGAATAAAATGTATGTGCTTTCAAAATATATCAAAGAAATTTTATTAACATGTATATATAATCATGTAAATGGCTACTAGTATATTGTAAAATTTATTTATAAATTTTTTTAATATCATGATTGTATATGGTGCTCAGAAAAAAAGGCTGTTGAATATAAAAACTGTGGACTTTTAATGGCTTTTTGTTTGTTTATTTACATTTTTCTTTGGATAATGTATAATTGAAGTTGCCCAGTTAGATACAGTATAGTTTATGACTCCACTGAACTTTATTTTCTTCTATGGATATCTCCATACAATTATACTTGCTAGATAGTAATATATGCAGAGATTATTGAAAACCACCAGTAAGTTATATGTAAATATACAGCTTCATTAATAAATGAAAAAGTACAGAATGAGCTCTCCTGTATTTTAGTTTGGATCAAATATAAGCATTCAATTTACCGATGTGTTACAATGCAGAGTGTGAATTCTATATATTAACATGATTTCAGGACAATCATAATGTATTTTGAAATCACTAAAAACAGCCAGAGGGAAAGGCCGAGTCTCAAATTTAACAACTCTGAATATTAAATGATGCAACAGTTAATAGAGGTAAATATTAATTGTGATAGTTGAAAGATAGATGAAATTTATCCAGAAATTGAAAACCTCTAGTGAGCTATATGTAAACTAATATCTCTGTCAATAAACAAAAAAGTAGAGAATTGAGCCCTTACCTCTGATTGTTTATAGTGATTTCAGAAAAGCTTATGGTTCTCCTGAAATTACAATAATATATAGAATTCATGTCAATAAATTAAATGCTTATATGCAATCCAAGCTAAAGTCCAGGTGGGTTTATTATTGACAGGGTTGTATTAATTTACATATAATCTGCTGGAAATTTTCATTAACTTTCACATAAATGTCATCTACAGTTGAGCTACCAAAAATAATATTTACTGGATAATAGCAACATGAATTTCCATCAACTGTTCTGAACTCTTCCACACACAAAAAAAGAAGATAATCAAGAAAGCAGCATATCAGTTGATTACATTGCCAACCCAGATTTAAATATAATTACAACTTCTTGATTTCATTAGGCAATGCATTTGTTATTTTTAAAAAATAAACCGACAAAGTTCATTTTGGTGGAAAGTTTATATATACATGCATATATACATTTGTTCCTTGTACTATTTATTATTTAATTCAATTTGTTCTCTGTATTAATAACGTCATTTATTATTGGTATGTTGTATTTAATATGAATTTTATTATTATTATTCTTTATTAATTAATTTATTTTAAAAAATAATTTAATATTTTATTATTTAGTTATAATAACTACACCTGGTTTTGGATTCCTATAGTCTGCCCACCTATTGGGGCTATTCTTGCTGCTTTTGCATATAAATTTTTAATAAACATTTATTTAGAAGAAAATGAAGAAATGACCCACAAAAATAAAAGAATTTTTAAAGAAAAAGGTAGATTTAAAATACAAATCTCAATTTATTTTAAAGTTTATGCATATTAGAATTAAGTTTTATTTAAAGAAAATTCATGTCTTTGTTTTCCAAACAATAGTGATTCACATTTTATTATTAAAAACTTATGGAAAGTAGTACATAAAAAGTAATATTATAATTGACCATTATGATTTATAATTGGATCCAGTCTATGCTTTCAAGCATCTCTATTTTCTCCTATACTATTGGTACTGAGTACTGGCAAATAAATATTTTGAATATTTGTGATGACAGACTATGCATAACAACAACAAACTTCAAGAATTCTTTTAGACATTGAGTCTTGAATAAAGATCTGAGGATATGTGTACCTGCACCCAACAATAATCTATTGAAGAGTTGTAGCATTTTTTCACAAGCCATATGCAATGGAAACTAAGAGAGCTTAGTGTATTTGCAGCCAATAAATTATTCATTTATCATTGTCTCTGTTATCTAATTACAAATTCTACAGAATCATTCAGTTAAAAATAATTAACAGTTTTAAAAAGTGACATTTTTAGGCAGAATAGTATAAATCCCATTAGAAAAAATCTTTCTACCTAATAACAATAGGAATGATGATTGAATCTTCTACAGCCATTTCAGATGCATAAGAATGTAAAACTCCTTCTTAAGATAGGAGAATTATGAAAAAGGCTGAACTTCAACCATTTGGGTAAAATATAAATACATTTTCAATTTATTATTGTTAATTATTTTCTATATTTTGCTAATTATTTTGGGTTCTTTTGTTGTTATCATGTACCCATATATAATGATTAAATTGATAATATAAACAATACTATATACATATCAGTATGATGATTGATTAATCTTAAGGATCATGTCAGACATTTTGAAGATTAATTGATGTCTTACCAATTGATTTGTACAGTCAAGTAGTTTTAAGCTTATGATTTATATATAAGACCTGATTTATTTCTTAATTTTAAACTATGAAAGGGATAAGTATTTTTTGTATGTATTATCTAAATTTTGCATAGAGTTCACATTTATTTATAAAATTAGGAAAATTTCCTGTGCATAGACAAAAGATAATAGCCATATAAATTTATTAGCATTACTGGCAGTATCTGATAAGCAGAAATCACATTAAACATGTAATTGGACTCATTAGCTATTCCTTGGAAGATTTTAAGACTTTCTCTTTTGCCATATTTTCCCAATGGAAAGTTAATATTGCACTGCACTGACCGGCACTAATATTATTGTAAATATAGTACTATTTTTATTTGTGTAATTAGTGCTGGCTGCTTAGACAATTTCCTCTAAGAAATAATTCATTCTAGAAAGGTGTAATTAAAAGTATGAATTTCTTTTGCAAATGAGATATAAAAAAAGAACTTTCTCTTAAAGTTTCATGAGAGTTGAATCAACAGTGGTCGTGAGAGGAATAGAGCGCTGTTGAAAGTAAATGGCTTTTCTCAGAAAATGAAGAAAAATGTACACAGAAATATAGCTTAAACAGGCTAAATAAAATCATGTTTATGTAACTAAGTGTTTATTGTTAATGAACTGTAAATAATAGTAGGAAGTGAAGAAATATAGGCTTGCTTTGCTTGTAGTTATCCCCAAATTATTATGAGAAGAAATACTTAATTTTGTTATTATTATTATTTCCATATATATTATTATTATTATTAGAAATTAAGCTTAATAATAAATTTGCTGAAATATAACAGTTGTTTGTTATTTTAATGTTATGCTATCACAGCTGGGTAGAGACCCCCTGTGAATACAGCAGTTGGCACAGTTGACAATAAATGATGAGGATTAATTTGATCAAAGAAAAGAAGATGGCATTACCCAGTCAAAGTTTAAAGGAGTTTGATATTTGTAATCATTATGGAATATTTATGTGGAACATATAGATTGCTATATGAGACTGTAGAAGATAGATGATGGGATGAAAGTTTCCACATTGCTGTTTTTTGCTGAAAAAAAAATCATAGGATTCCAGAGGATGTACTCTATAGTGAACTACTGGAAAATCTAAACACTTATTTTCAACCAGCAGTAACAAAGAGAGTGGCATATTTATGATTTCAAATGTGGAAGCAATTATCTCAAGAGAGCTATCAGGATTATAATCTAGCTTTAAGAACTTTAACAAAATCATTGTGAATTCACATTAGTTCTTGAAGACATACTCCTAGATCAATTGCTCTATGGTATGTGGGACCACAAATTTTTGAAAAATCTTGCTTAGCGAATCTGATTTAATCTTTAAAGCAGCCATCAGAAAGTGTATAGCACACAATGTCATGTTGAATAATACTTTGGAATTTAAAATGGTCTTGGAAGGGAAAAGAAATATGACAACTGTCAATAAAGCTGTAATGGAAAAGTCACCTATGAACCCTGCAACTAATAGCCCCTCATATTATTGTTGTGGTACGATTGGTCATATGAAGAAGTTATGTCAATTTAAAAATGAAAAATATAGAATATGTGATATTAAAGGTAATTTACCTCAAGTGTGTAAACAAAAGCAAGATAAGATGAAAAATAAGTCATGCTCAGATTTTAAATTAAGGAGAGGTGATGAATGTAGTAGAGTGGAGTTAAAGACATTAAAAAATTCAATCAATAGACAAATTACATTAGACATTGCTATTTGTGAATTTAAAGTTATGATGGAAGTCGACAGTGGAGCTGGATTATCCATTATGTCATTAAAAGAGTGGAACAGAATTAGATCTGAATCTAAAGAGAATTAAAATTGAAGAAGACAAATATAATGGCCACAGATGTTAATGGTAATGAATACATCTGTGATAAAGTTTGTCTTCCAGTGGTTGTAAATAATAAAATGAAAAGATTACCACTGTTTGTGCTAGAAAAAAAATATGATTCCTCTTCTTGAATAAAATTGATTCAAACCACTAGGAATATGTTTAAAAATAATCAATAAAATAAAATTAGAAATGGAAGTTAGAAATAAAATTCCCAAGTTCCTTGTGTCCTGTCAATGTTAAACCGTCAAAAGAAGCACAGCCACACAAAGTCCCATATGTTTTTAAGCCAAAAGGGAAAGAAACAATAGAAAAGTTGGTGAATAAAGGAGTGCTAATACCAATCAAAAACTCAACATGGGTTACCCCTGTTATTGTCTTAGTAAAACTGGATGGAACAATTTGTTTATGTAGAGATTATATGATCATGATTAACAAATGGATTAATAAATATGAATATCCTGTACCAAATGTGTGTGATATGTTGGCATCATTGCAGAGAGCCTCAGCCTTTGTGAAAATTGATTTAAAATCAGCATTTCATCAAATCAGTTACTGAGAATATGAATGAGATGTTGACCCTGAGTATTCATGTTGGATTGTTAAGGTGCAACAAATTATCTTACAGAATCATGGTGGCTCTGAATATCTTCCAAGCTAAAATGGATATGCTACATCAGAACATCAAAGGAGTTATTTCATACCTGGATGATATGTTGATTACAGCCCAGCCTGAAGAAGAGCAGAAAAAACATGTTATGGAGGATATGCTCTAAGTTAAATAATATAGGAGGAAGACTGAATGCTACCATATATCTCATAAATATTTTTTTAGAACACATAATAAATAAAAATTTCCATGTTCAGATATTTTCCAATCTTTATGAATAATAAAAGAAGCAGATACTCCCAGAAAAATAAAAGACTTACAAGCTTTTTGGGGACTGCTCAACTTCTACAAAAGCTTTCCTAAAAGGAAATCACATTATTTAAGACCATTGTATGATTTATTGTAGAAGGGCCAATGTTGGAAGTGGAATGATGAGTTTTAAAAAAGAATTATTGATGTCAGACCAACTTTTAGTACATTATCGTAGTGATCTGGAAGTTACTATTACTGACGCTTTGGTTTTGGTTCTGTTATCACACATTGTTGTCCTGGTGGAGAGTATCCAATTGCCTATGCCTCTAGAACATTATCGTTAGCAGAGAAAAACTATAGTCATCTAGATAAGAAAGCTTTGGCAATAATATTTGTAGTAAAAAAGTTTCACCCATAAGTTTATGGTCAGAAGTGTGTAATCTATATTGACCATTTTCCATTGCTAGTAATTTTTGAAAAAGATAAAAAGACACCACAGGCTTATATGATGGATTAAACTTATTAGCAGCTTATGACTATGAACCAGGAAAGGAAACATGCATGCTGATGCTTTGTCATATTTTCCTGTTAGAGAAGGTATTAAACAGGAATTAGTGGAAATAAATTTACTAGATGTAGTAAATAGCATAGAGGATTTAAACAGTGAAAAACATTGCAAAGTGGACTTCTAATGATTCTGAATATAGGAAGCCTATTAAGTGGGAAAATGGCCAGAAAAAGATCCAAGTTCTGTAGCTGTTGCAATTTTGAATGCACATCATGATATGTCAGTGTGTAATAAGTGTATTTTAAATATTGACCAAATATTGATATCTATAGAGAGACATAACACAGGTGATTAATTTGATGCATAAAGGACCCCCAGGTATAGTAAAGATGAAGGCTTGGGTTCATTCTTACATGTGGTGATCTAGACTAAATAATAATATAGAATAAAAAGTAAAAAAGTGTTCCTGATTATAAATCTACTGCAGACCTTTCAAAGAAGGTATTCAAGCAATGGTTAGAAGAGAAGAAGCTATGGGAGCATGTTCACATGGATTATGCTGGACCAATAAATGGATATCAAATTCTAGTAGTTGTGGATTCATATTCAAATTGGTCTGAATATAAACTAGTAAAATCTGTGAAGACAGATAAAACTGTAAAGGCATTACAAAAGTTTTTGCTACTCATGAGGTTATGCTGAGATTTTAGTATTGGATAATGGGACAGCATTTACTTCCAAAAGGCATAGAGAGATACATGTACTTATCTCAGCATATCATCCTACTTCAAATGGCCTTGTTGTAAAGGCAGTAGAATTTGAAAATAGCCTTAAAGAAAATTAAGATAATTGATTTAAAAGATAGGTTAATAGAAAGTATGTTCTATTAATATTTTATACCAAGAACTTTGAAAAATAAATCACCTGCTGCATTGCTGTTTGGGAGAAAATGCTATACGTATTTATCAAAACTTTTGCCAACATAGATCAGAGAGAAGGAATATTGGTGATATCATGTATAAATGTATTTTACAAAAATTTGATATAGGTGATGCTATTTTGGGTTCAAGATACTTTAAAAATGACATGGACTTCAGATATCATCATTGAAATTATATCTAAAGTTATACATGTGATTAAACTTGAGAATGGTACATGTGTAGCAGGCATATTAATCATTTACATGAGAGTTAGTGATACACCAATTATAGCCATTAACAATCTATTATAGCCAATCCTAAATTAGAAAATTTAAGTTAGAACTTAAATAAAGATCTAGCTACTCCCATTGAAGATGGACTATTGCCTATTGAATTATTTGAGAGAGGCCAAGAGATTGCCCATAAGTATCCACATATGCAGTTGTTATTATCGATAAAAACAGATTGAAATGAAGGTCAAAGTAATTCTACTCCAAGAAGTGAGAGAATTAGAAGTCCTTCAGACAGATTCAGAGATTATTTTCTAGAATGAGAGGAGGTGAATTGACCAGTGTTGACATTATTGTAAATAAAGAACTATTTTTGTTTAATTAGTGCCAGCAGTTTAGACAGTTTCCTTCCAGAAATAATTTATTCTAGAAATGTGTAATTAAAGGTATGAATTTCTTATGCAAATGAGCTACAAAAAAGTTTTACGTGAGTTGATGCAGCAGTGGTCATGAGAGGAATAGTGTTGTTGAGAGTAAGTGGCTTTTTTCATAAAGGGAAGAAAAGTGTATGTAGAAATATAGCACAAACAAGCTAAATAAAGTCATATTTATGTCCTAGTGACAATGGAAACTAAATGCTTATTGTTAATGTGACTGTAAATAATAGTAGCAAGTCAATAAATGCTCTGCTTGTAGTTATCCCCAAATTGTTAAAGGAAGAAGTACTTATTTTTGTCATTATTATTTATTGTTACAGGAACAAAATACTTATTTTTGTTATTATTATTTATATATTATATTATTAGCAATTTAGCTTAATAATACATTTTCTGAAATATAACAGTTGTTGGTTATTTTATTTAATGTTATGTTATCACTTTGGGTAGAGATCCTCTGTAAGTACAACATGCACCTTGATAATCTTTTCTAAAAATCATGTTCAAATTCAGAAAGTCTGGTGCTCTTCTTCTGTTTCATGTACCAAGTTAAATGAAGAGATATTTTAAAAATAGTTTTCAGTGTCATCACATCTAGAAAACTGAAGAACATACAAATTGTTTTTATGATTATTGCATTTTTACTTATCATTTTTCAGTCTTATTCATCCTCCACTCTATCTCAACTGATACACATGACATGAAAAAGATATGTGATCTGCAGTATATGTATTTCATGCAGAACCAGCAATCATCAGTTGGGCCAGACACAATCTCCAACACATATGTAAGTTTATATTAAGATAGCAATTCCTTAAACCTTAATGGACAGGCTCCAATCTTCACACCTTTTCAACTATTCAACCATCTATTTCATAAAAAAAACCAAAGGTGGAAAGCCCAAAGCACTTATTGGATTTGATATTTTAGAGGGGTTAGATTGACATAATGTCTTCATGGGTATGACTAAAATATGAAATCCAGTAAGGGCTTTGAGCATTCCATCATTGGAATTTCAATGAAATTGACAGTTGAATAGTTGGGTGAGAAATTGCTATCAATATAACATTGAATTTTCAATGAAATTGACAGTTGAATAGTTGGAAGGGTGAGAAATTGCTATCAATATAAACTGAGCACTCATGGTACATATGTGTGAGATAGTGTGATTTGGTCCAACTGATGAATGCTTGTTCTGCATAAAATATGTGTATAGGAGATCATATACCTTTTCGCCATGTATGTGGTCATGTGTATTGGTTGCTTGAAATAGAATGAAGGATGAATAAAGACTGAGTTCAATCCCCTCTACTTACATATATAAAAAATAAATTTATAGTACATTCAATATAAGGAAATTACATTTTGTATTTTTAGAATGTTATACAGCAAATTTAAATGATGTTTTTCTAATGCCTTTATGTTATGTCCATAGAAACTCTTTGTCTCATTTTCATATATAGAAGCAACACTTAAATGTACTGCTGATGCATTTAATAAGAAGTTTATATCCATTTTCTAACTAAAAAGTTATTAAGATATTTGAATTAATCCACACTTTCAAGATGATATCCATCTAAGCCAATAATTTTCTTTTATATAAATATATTAAATAACCTCCACATCACCACACATTCTTTTCAAATGATATAAATAAAGGTGCAATAAAAGAGAAATGATAATAATTTTATTCCATCATTAGCTAATAAAACATCTGATTTTTTAAACATTAATTACTAGATAAGTTGGGTTCAAATAATTGATCAGAATAATTTATACATCTAGGAATCAAAAACTTTTAAGTTTTAATTGGTTCAAATTACAATTTTCAACCATTAAATCTATATTGCATCATGATGCCTGTTCCATGAAGCCAGCCATAAATTACACAAA
This sequence comes from Epiperipatus broadwayi, assembly GCA_028023455.1. Taxonomy (NCBI): domain Eukaryota; kingdom Metazoa; phylum Onychophora; class Udeonychophora; order Euonychophora; family Peripatidae; genus Epiperipatus; species Epiperipatus broadwayi. Next base: position 10,143,025 of record JAQFVV010006205.1, on the reverse strand, counting down.
AAATTCCACTGTTATAAAAATGGAAAATATATTTCTGTTTTTCCATAAGTTGAAGAAAAATTTTAATGCATTAAATTGTTTATCAACAGTAATTATGCTATATCTCATATCTTCATGTACTAACTATACAATAGAAATAAACTTTTATGAACAGCTAGATATTTTCAAACATTGCACAAATTTTTTGTTGAGTCAAGTGCTTTGACTATATAATATCTAAACAAATAACATTTTTGATCACTGCATTATTCTAGTAATTGCCATTACACCAAAAATACTGATACAGTTAGTTTTATCATTATCAAACTGGATATCTATATTCAAATCTAAGTGATTGAGCAGTATGTATTTATTGTTTAACACAATTTTCTAAATTCTTGTATCATTATCTGAAGATCAAGTTAGTATCTTCTTTGTTCAAAATATCATCATATAAGAGGAGAATTCATTGGTGTAATACACTTTCTTGACTCAAGATGATGAATTATCTTACAAAAAACATTGAGACATCTAAACATATTTAATTAAGCTTTTTTCTCTGTAACAACAAGCATTGCTTTGGGTTGAGATTTTGAAAAGTCCACATCATGAAAAGTTATACATTCCAGATATTTTTATTTATAAAAAAATTGAAATACTTACTTTTATCATAATCACATTCTGTTTTTTTTCCATCACTTAGGTCTTGAAACCTAGTCAAATTTTATGACAGGTCATTTTTAGATGCTTCTGTATTTGTGAGCATTAAAATCATAAATACAATCTGTATTTGTAAAGGTTATTAGAATCATAAATACAATTATTTGTGAATGAAACTTCATGTACTCAAATACAATTCCAGGTGAATCATTTTTTATTATATTGGCTCATATAACAGATCACAACTAATCATTCTCAGTGTACTAAACTGCTGCCCATTACTGTTGTATTAACACATAGATCTTCAAATACTTATGTATATATTTTAGAATTCATAAAAAAGACAAAAAAAAAAGAATCAGAATTTTTGTTTAAGCAATTAAAAAGTGGAAATGTTAACAAATACACACTTCCATTATGTTATAGTTATACAGATTAAAGTATTAATAGTATGAGAAGTTTATGATGACCAGTGACTACAATAATCTAACTGAATGAATCCAATAAGATAAAAGGAGAAAGAAAGCAGAGAAGAGGTTTGTTTGAATTGAAAACAGAATCATCAGAAAATATTATTGGTGACTCCTACATACTCATTATTTGGAGTTACCCTTCACATTTGAATTCATCCTACTATTCTCTAATTGTGGAAAGCATCAGTAATGAGATTTCCGTACCTCATGACTAAATTAATTATTAACTTAAAGTACACTAAAAATGATGAAAGAGTACTCATTTTAAAAACATGCATCATATTTTTAATAATTGATTTGGTTTGTCTTATAGTGTTCCAAGTATAAGCTATCGCGAGTTATTTTAGTATTTAGATTATAAAATATTAGTGACATCATGCATCTGGATAAATTAATAAGTCTGTAAAAGTATTTGTTTAAAATGTTTACATATTTCATTCTAAGAACTTTAAATACTCTTAATACCTGTACAAACTAATGAATTCAATTCCAATTTGCAAAGTATTTAACATGTTTTAAAATTAATTTTCTTGACTAGTGAACTTATTTGGATAGATATTCAACGATATAGTGATAATAAAAATCAAATGTTATAAACTGTAAAAATAAAATGGATTCCAAAGCACTTAATATATTTTGTTTATAGTAAAGAATTATTTAGTATATATATATATTAAGCATTAAAAAGCATAAAGCTAAACTAGATGATAAATAATCATAATTACCCCAAATTCACAACTTAACCAGACTAGCCAAAAAATAAACTTTAAACCACAACCAATGGTTTCACTGCTAAAACAGACTGCTCAAGTGTAATGAATTGCAAAATAACAATATATTTAATCTTAACATTACCCACAATTCCACTTATCTCCCATACACTCTTAATATTAAAAGAATTTTTAAATAAGTTAATGGTTTTAAAATCATAAATTTTTATTAATAAAGCAGTATTAAGATATTTATTTCTAACCCTACTTCTTAGTTCTGCTTTAAATATCTATGAAAAAGTTATATGCCATACTATTGATTTTGTTGAAGATAAGATTGTCATCTTTGAGAGGAATGAAAGAAAAATAATTAAAGAATCCTTATTAATAAAAATTTATGATTCCAAAGCAATCATTTAAAAGTTCTTTTAATATTAAGAATATATGGGAGGTAAGTGGAATTGTGAATAATGTTTAGTTTGAATATGTTATTTTGTAGTTCTTTATTTTTGGCTGGTCTGGTTGAGTTGTGAATTTGGAGTAATTTTGATTATATACATATATATAATCCCAGTGCATAATGCTAGCTGAAATTAAATATAAAATAAATCATTCTCCCAAATGTTAAGTAATTTCAGATTTTTATATATTTATTCACAGGGGGCACAGCTGAAATTATTTAACATTTAGGAGAGTGATGTGTCATTTTATATATAAATTACTTTCGATTATATTATAATCATGATCAACTGAAGGCATTTAGACAAAACAAAACAAAAAAGCAGATACATGATTTTCCAAGAACTGTGTATAATCTTCAGATTGTTTTTTAAAAAATGCTTCTAATTTTTCTCTTTTATGAAATCTTTTTTCATTTAATATTTTTGTGTGATTTGGGTTATCTAAATATAGTAAAAAAATATTTAGTGATAAATATAATGACTCATTTTACGTTCTTCCAAATATTACGCAATCTATTAATGATTCTAAAGTACTATTCCTATAATGCAATAAATAATATTATATATCATATTATGTGAATGCAAAAAATCATACATTGGAGAATCAAGATGTATACTTTGAAAAAATATTCAAAAATACCAACTATTGTACACTCATATAAAAAAATGCCCAAAATAATCAGTCTAATGTTGCCTGTTTTCTTTGACCATGAAAATTGTACAATTTTAAATTTATTTTTAATCCAGATCACAACAAAATATTAAATGAAGAAAAACATTGTAAAAAGAGAAAAATTAAAAAGGCAGTATTTATAAACCAATTTAAAGATTGTATAATAAATAGATAATCTGTTAATGTCAGCATACATTTATTGGAAAATTGTGTGATATTTGCTTTTTTTATGTGACTTTAGTTGATTATGATTATAAGTGAAAATATTTCTACTTAATTTATATTATTATTATTATTATCATTTATCACTATTATAACTTAAACCTTCCTTTTTATATATAGTATATTTTTCAGATGTAACTTGTTATTTTACATGTGTGTGTGTGAACTTTTATAACATTGAAATGAAACTTAACATTGTAAAATCATGTCATCAGCAAAATATTGGCTCATAAAATTACATTGTGTTCCGGTAATGAGCTGCTTTATCGGAAACTTAAATATATTGTAATCACGTATTTACAAAAGTGCATCATAGTTATAAATTACAGACACAAATTATGTTTCAGTTCAAAGCTTCTGAATGCAATTTTATTAAATAATGTTTTGCTGCTACTTTCATTTTGCTTGATATAGAAATCATAGTGTAAGCTACTATATTATATTTAAAAAAAAAAATTTCATGTTAAATATATGAATATAATCTTTGTTTATTTTTTGCAGATTATTTAGCAGTAACTATAAAAGGGGAGAAAAAGTCATCTTTAGATCAACAAGAAAATTCAAACATGCTATGACGATATTTCTAGTTATCATAATTTTATATATGTGTAACTCACCTGTTGCTAAAATAACCAATTAAAAAAAATACCCACCTTTGACGAAAATATTGTTTAAATATTGTATTTTAATACATTGTTGCATTTATGTAGAAAGTATCTTAGTTTTAGAAAAAAAAAAAAAACTATTTTGTAAATAATGAAATTCCTCTTAAATAATTAAATATTAGTGACCTAACTATATTTAAAAAAAATACTAATAAACTATTTTTTAATATTGAAATAATTACTAAAGCAGAATAATGATAACAGAGGGAAGCAAATTGACCTGCGTCTATTAAAAATTAATTCCTTTTATATTAGTGAAGTTCAAAACCGTGAATTCCTTACAATAAAGTGCTTCTTTTGGTTTGAAAAGCATGTTAGCAAAATTGAAAATAATTGATTTGTATTACTTTTATTGTACGAAATAATAAACATCTGACAAAATTTAAAAGAATATAGTTATTACCATTATAAATCACATTACTATGCCATATAAAACTCTTATTAAATTTGTTAATAGTATACGTTATTTATCTTCTATATTTTTTGAACTAAAAGAGAGCTAAGAAAATCTTTAAATACAATATTATCTTAAATAAATGTTTAACAGTATTACCTGATTAGGCTGCTTTGCTTTGTAAATGACTTACTTAAGCAGTAGTAATTGTAATATCAATCATAGTGGCAAAACTGGGAGTAATAATAAAGGTAACAATATGAAATATAAAACTTTTGTTTAACAATATATTTCAAAACTTGAATGTAGGCCAATATCTATTGCTAAAGAACTATCAAAATTAAGATTAATTTAACTAATCTTGACTTCTGGAGAAAGTAAATTTAAAAGAACGGGAAAATTTCTACAACGATAGACTATCAAATAAAATGAGACATATGATATTGGATTTACTGAAATTTAGTTTGATATTTGTATTTTTGGAATTTCTAATATGTTAGTGATTTGTGCAATTGTACGATTACTATCATTATTTTTAATCATAATTGATTTACTGCAGGTTAAACACCCCTCATAATTTAATCCAATAGCTCTGATACAATTTCTTCATTTCACACCAACTAACTTTCTTATTTCATTTATCCATTTCATTTGTGATCTCTTTCTAGGTCTTTTATAACCTCTTGAAATCCAATTTAAGAATTCAACTGTGCATATATTATCATTTCAGAATTCTAGAAATATGTCCAGCCCAGCTTTATTTGTCTCTTCTTTCAATGGTGTCAGTAATACCTGTTTTTTTCCTCATCCAAGTAATTTTCTACCCTTTTTTGTTATTCCCAACATATATCTTTCCATACTTTGTTGAGGGATCTCAAGTCTTTACATTACTTTTCTGTTAAATGTCAAATTTTGTAAAACATAGCTATTAAAAATTTTTCTTTTTCAAACACATAGGCATATTTCCTTTTAAAATCAATTTAATTCTACCTAAAGCACTCCATCTATGTTTAATTCTGATTAATTTCATTCATTATGCTTCCATCTGTATTAATAATTGTTAATTTCTTCTAAATATTTATCTTTAATCCTACTTTGAACATTTACTGAAGTTTTGAAGCATTATTTGAAAAAACAAACAAACAATAACAATGCTTAATATGCAGATGACTTAAATAATCTCCATATATTTTTATTTTCTTAGTATCACATTTTAATCTACAATATATTTCTTATAAAAACTGCTGTAAAAAGTTTTGGAAATATGGGATTATCCTGTTATATACTTTTGTCAATATTTTCTCCATATAATCTAATCACTGCTATTGCATTGTATTGTATTCTTCAGAAGTGATTAAAATCTCAGATCAAAATCTTGATAGACTAAAGTTTTAATCACTGGAATAGTGCTTATAAAATCAAATGTCTTTTAGTAATTTACAAATCCAAAGCATAATAATTCATTTTCAATGATCATTTCTAAATAAATAATACAAAAAAATCTGTTAATGAAAATTATTCTTCGCATATAAAGTGTGATAAACAGAGTAGCTAAAATTCAAAAAAACATCAAGCATAAAAAACTATTTGCCAAGCACTTTGGTATCTATACTGGTACGATATACCAAAATCATTGTGACCCATTGGAACTGAACCAATGTGTCAAAAACGCTTGGCAAATAGTTTTTTATGATTAATGTTTTTTTAATTTTAGCTACTCTGTTGATCACACTTTATATGTGAAGAATAATTGATCATTTCTATAACTTTTCTCACAACTTGAATTGATCCACTGTAAGCTACTTTTAAAGGCCTGCTTATTTATTTGTTTGGTTTAACATCAAAATTTTCATGGCATGAAATATAGTTATCTTGGTAAAGATCTTGTATAAAACTGATAGAATAAGGATGAACTTGTATTTGTAATATCTTCTTTATCACAGCTCTTAATTACCAATATTATTATTGCATTTTCCCAGCTATTTGATATATAGTTTTGCCAACAATTTTACCATTACTTCCTGGAACTTTTCTGCATGGATTTAATTGCACAATTATTTATTTAAAATGCTTGACATTTTCGTTGTAGTAATTGTAGGGGATATTTTATTTTCTTGTTCTTTATTATTATATAATTATTTGTAGAATTCTTCTGCACATTTTATGATGTTAGCATTTTTTTTCCAATACTGAGATGCAGCTTTATATTTTTAAAATTTTTTTTCTCTTCTATAGCTTCTCTTGCCAATTCTCATTTTCTTATATAATTATTAACTCTTTTTCATAGCAGAGAACGTTTTATCTATGATTATTCTTTAAGATATTTAGAAAAAAAATTCTTTGTTAGACATGCTACCACACTACCATTAATAGAACCTTTTTGCGTGTATGTGGAGTTTTTAATGCATATGTTAAAGAAAATGGATTAACTATCATAAAGTGATTGGTTTATGCAATGGATTGTACTATATAGTTGAAATGTAGAAGTTAATATCATCCAACTATTTATAAGTTCAACTTGTTGGGAAGATGATAGATTACTATACCCCAGCATTAAAATGGTAGCTCATTGTAAAATAGGTTTAAGATTTGATAAGCATTCTTTAGAAGCAACTGCTACAATTGTCAACAGCTAGTAAATGCTAAAATTGCCAATTTGGATTTTCAAACTTATCTGAAATATGGAATTCTCTGAAAGAATATATTGTGAATACAAACAAATTTGTTCTTGGATTCATTTAAAAAAAGTCATAATTAGTTATTTAATAATGAGTTATTGGTGAATTGACTAAAAGAAAATGTGGCATTCTCTGCCCAATAGAACAAATGAGCCAGTCATTGATTGATCATGATCACTTTAGATATTATTGATGCCTTAAAAGCAACTGTTGGACCTAAAAAATGCCCTAATAAATCAGTGGATGGTACCTTTTATATTTTTCAGAGAATATTTTGATTCTCTCTCAAATAGATACAAAAATTTAGAAGACTGTTTATAATAATATGTACATATGACTAACAACTTTAAATTTTAATGAAGTGAAAATAGTTCAATGTAATCTTAAAAACAAAAAAATTTCAGGTTCTGGTGAAATACATAAAGAAAGTTAACATAACATAAAATGTGTTAACCTCAAAATTATTGAAATTTTTTAGAAATATACACTCATGAAATTGTATCATTTGTTCTTAGATATTTGTTTTTCAATTTATAAAAACAGGATAGAAAAAATTGCAGTAATTGTCATGGAATATCTGTTATAAATGAGTATTTTCAAGGATTTTATTATATGGACTGCTTCCACTCATAAATGAATGATCTCCTAAGAGATACTAGAGAATTAAGAAACACTATATAGTTTTTATTAGAAAAATGCAAGTAAAGGGTCATGAGCAAAAGCATGATTTATGTTTCGGGTTTCTAAATAGAAAAGATTCACAATTATCTGATTATCCACCAAAGATTATTCATATTATACAGCTTTTACATAATGGTCTGAGAAGAAATATTACTAGCAATGGAGAAATCTATTGTATTTGAAAATTGATAGTAGTTCCAACTTTGCTTTTTATGTCAGTGGTTTTTGATTCTCTAAGGGTTTCATGAAACAGGCATCAACATATATTATAGGTTTAATGCTGGAATTTTTAATTTAACCGATTAAAAGTTAAAATGATTGTGCTTTTCTTGCCAATTCAAAAGATAATCTAACAGAACATTCTTAATATTATGAATATAACTTATAAAGATTTTTGTGTAATAATTGATAATCTAAAAAATTCAGCCTAGTAATGGTGAAAACAAAAATCTTTAGCAACTTTTTTCCAGCTAAAATATGAATCAATTGATAAGATTTTACATAAAAATGAGGACTTGGATGTTGATATGCAATACATTTTTGTCCAATTTTCTAGTTTTGTTTAAAACTTAAAAAAAAAAAAAAGATAATTTATTGAAGGATGTGAAGCATTACTTTTCTGTTGTCATATCATAAAGATGTTGGAATGATTTTATTTGGTCTATAATATTCTGCAAATATTATTGTAAAATCAAAATACAAATTGATATGTTGTTCAACTTGCTAGATGAATTATATTGAATCAATTATTACAAAAAATATTAGCTCTCCATTATATTTCATTCTCGTTTTTAACATTAAAAGACATTGGAAAAAGTTAAATGAATAGATGTAGAGTCCAATAAGTGAGCACAATTTTTTTTTGTCATTCATTATACTAGAGATCCACTTAATAAATATTTCTGCAGTGTAATTTTTATTATACAACTCTCATGCAAAGTAAGGATTTATACTTTCTTATACCCCTATCAACTTTTTCTCACCATTTTACAAAATTAGATGTTGAATCCTTCTTAATGCATCATTTTCTTATTCCTTCTTTTCTTTATAAATTGTCTATAAAAATTTTACTAGTCAACTGCTACTTTTTGTACCGGATATTTTTGTTGCAGTTTTTAAAAGTGTATCAGTTATCTTCCTATTAATTTTGTTCAAATCTGAATCATGTTCAAAATCTGTTAATATTTGAAAATGATCTGGAAGTTCTAATTTAAATTCATTAGAATGTTTCTGAAGATTAGGAATATCAACTGTGAATATTGTTTTTCTTAATAATTTTTATCTCCCTAGTTTTGCATTAACAAATCTCACTAAATGATGATCACTTCCTGTATTGAATTTTCTGTTAGTCAAAAATTTAAGAATATATTATTGGATTAGCAATAAAATAGTTTTTTTAATATAAAAAAAGTAGTTTGTATAAATCAATTGATCTACATTTTTATTGTAAAATTGTGGCATAAATAAAAAAATAAAATTTTTGAAGTGAAATGCTAATGAAATTAATGATAAGATTATACTAAAGAATAAAAATAATTATTTTTGTATTTTAATGTTAGATTATTTTATATTTTTATTTCATTAAATATTTTATATATTATTTGAGTTTTTGTTAATTCCAATGATTATTTTAATAACTGCATCTTATTCTATGTGAATAGTTTTTTTTTTTGCAAAAAAAAAATTCATTCAAAAAGAATAAATTATACAAAATATAACCCAATTTTGCTGTACCTTCATTTGAATGCTTCTATGTTCATTTCTATTTAACATTTTTCTGAAAAAAAGAAGAATGCATAATATGAAGTTTTTCTTTTTCTGAAAAATTCACTTTCATCTTTCAATCGTTTACCAATTCTAGCATTAAAGTCTGGCACGACAATTTAAAAATATTGTTTGATCTGATCAAAAGCCTTTTGTACATCCATATAAAAATCCTCTACTTCATCACAATGAGCTTAATATTTATTATTACTGACTATATATAAATAACATCCTTTTTTTCAGTGTCATTCTCTATCCAATAAATTGTTTCAGAAATATCAGTTGTCATATTATTTTATTTCCTACTTCCATTTCTCAAATTATTTTTCACAATTTCTATTATCCCTTGCTTGCACTTTTTTTCAATGTTAAACCTCAATAACTCATCACCCCACTCTCGATTCCTATTTCCATTAATCTTATTCAAATTTTTTCAATAACCAAATACCAATCTTCTCTCTCTCTAAAAATATATATCATATAATTTTATATTTCTATTTTATTCTTACACAATTTATATTTTCCATCCTCTTTGTTATTAGAGGTCACCATTCCTACAGTATATAGATTCAGCTTTTGGCAGTTTAAAAAACCAAACAAAGATCTGGCCCTTGCATTAAGCAACAAATTATTTCTGTAATTATCATACATACCTTCTGTTTAATGTTTTTTATTTTAATATAACATATTTAGTATTTCCTTATTTGTCGATTGTAATCTTACTTATTCTTCTGTCTCATTCTCCATAATTATCTGTCACCAAAATTTTACTTGCCTCTTCATTCTTTCTTAACAAACTGTGAATAATAGTTTTATGTCATTAAACATCACGTGATTACCACTTCTTATGCTTGCACATAGCTGTTATTAAAACAGGCAAAACTCTCCATATAGTAGTGCCAACCAGAGTAATCAATAAATGCCAGAACGCCTATGCATAAAATCCCCATCTAGGGTCTTCTCATCCAATATCCCCAGACTAATTTCTGGCTTGTGGCCTTTGTCAGAAACTAGTCTGGGGATATTGTATGAGTCAGAAACTAGTCTGGAGATATTGGACGAGTAGGTACTAGATGGGGATTTTATGTGTAGGCCTTCTGGCATCCATTGATTATTCGGTTTGGCACTAATGGCACTACTGTATGGAGATTTTTGCCTGTTTTAATAATAGCTATGTGCAAGCATAAGAAGTGGTGTTCATATGATGTTTAGTGGTTTAACACCAATCCTGCCTAATAGGATAGTGATGGCTATAGTTGTTAAAGAGCCAGACACCAAAATGTATGGGTACTGAACTGAGTTCAGATCCATATGACTATATAAGCTATTAAGCTTAGATTGAAAATATTTTTTGTGTTTTCAATTTTATTCTCATAATTTTATAGTTAAGTAAAGATAAAAGATGGCTGCTGGAGGGTAGATCCTAAGATCTAGGTGCAGTGCTCTCAGATCCAAGTCTCTTCACTGACAAAGGCCATAAGCCAGAAACTAGTCTGGGAATATTGGATGAATAGGCACTAGATGGGGATTTTTTGCATAGGCCTTCTGGCATCCATTGATTACTCTGGCTGGCACTGAGTAGCACTACTGTATAGAGAGTTTTGCCTGTTTTAATAACAGCTATGTGCAAGCATAAGAAGTGGTTGATCATATGATGTTTAATGGTTTAACACCAATCCTGCCTAATAGGATATTGGTGGCTATGGTTGTTAAAGAGCCAAAGGCACCAAAATGTATAGTACTGAACTAAGTTCAGACTCATATGATTATATAAGCTATTGAGCTTAGATTGAAAGTATTTTTGTGTTTTCAATTTTATTCTCATAGTTTTGTAGTTAAGTAGAGATAAAAGGTGGCTGCTGGAGAGTTGCATTAGATCCTAAGATCTAGGTGCAGTGCTCTCAGATCCAAGGCTCCTCACTGAGGAAGGCACAAGCCAGAAACTAGTCTAGGGATATTGGATGAGGTAGGCACTAGATGGGGATTTTATGCATAGGCCTTCTGGCATCCATTGATTACTCTGGCTGGCACTGAATGGCACTACTGTATGGAGAGTTTTGCCTGTTTTAATAATAGTTTTATTGAAAAAATTCAAAGGGATATTGGAAGATATGGAACAAATATGGGAATAAAAACTAAGGCTAACCAAGAAGAAATGAATTGCTAGAATTCTTAAATAAGTGAATTGAAAAGTAAGTTAAGTTTTAATGGATTAGGAAAAAAAGGATAATTATTAAACAAACTAGCATTCTTCTTGTCTTTCTTCATTTCAAATTACCTAATTAATTATTTTTTACAAAACAATAAATTTCTTCAATTCACTGATATAAAAACTCAAGCAATTCAATTCTTTGTAATTCACCTATGCTACTATTTCTATACTTTCTTTAGTTTATATCTCCTAATTTCCATTTGAATCTTTTTCATAAAATGCATTATTCCTTTTCCCAAACATCATATCATAAAATGGCTTACTTCATATCTATTATAAGCAAATGAGGGTATTTTTAATTTTATTATTTTCTTAGATTTCTTCCTATTTTCTCACTTTATTTACTTCAATCCCTAAACACATATACAAACTTAATTATCTATCTCTCATACTTTGCTAATAATAATTTTAGTTTCTCATCTTAATCAGAACGAATTAGCAAAAAAAAAAAAAGAATACTTTAAAAATAGACTTGCCCCCTCCCCCCAATTATATATAGAGAATTCTATATATCTTTATCTAAAAACTGCAATTGATTCTTCTTCCCTGCAAATAAATCATAACACTAATTATATGTTGGACTATTTCCATCATCTAATATTAATTGCTAAATGTTGAATGTGGATATATATTGATGAAACCGGTTTCCCCATTGAAATGTAATTAATTAGAGCATAAAGTTATGACTAGAAAAGAAAAAGTAGATGCATCTTAAGGTAGCCGACCACATATGCACCAATGATACATGTTCAATTAGAAAAAAACAAAAACATTATCCAAAGAGGGAAAAGTACACAGAAGAAAATTTTAAAAAGCTGTTCACATGACAATGGTAACTGATCCTATAAGTCAGCCTAATATGGTATCATAATGTATGGAATGACTTATTAACTTTGCCCTTAAAATAAAAATAGAAAAATTAGTAGGATCCTCATAGGTAAATAAATAAAATTCTACTGATTGTTATCTTTAACAGAATAATCTAAATGGTTAGAATATTACCTTAAACTGAATATTCAAAAATCTAAAAATCCAGTTTTGATTCCAATGTTAGTACTATTAATCATTCTAGCAAGACCTGAAGAAGGTAATAATACCATTCAAAGCATTATGTTATATACTAACTTGTGTTGCTATAACTAATAGTTGATTATATTTAAAAAGTTGGAATAGTTTGAATTTTTCTAAAAAAAAAAATTAAAAATTAATATTAGATGATGGAAATAATCCAACATATCATTATTATTAAAATAACATCATCACAAACTTTCAGATAAATCTTAACACTGATGATAAAGGACATCAATCCAAACTATGAAAGCAATTTACTCACATTTATGTTTTATATATTTTTATAACCTTAATCAGATCCCTATCCATCCCATTTTCTAGATTTCTTGACAACTTATTTCTTATCACATGCCATACATTTTTTTTTATATCTAAAAGAGCTATCATCAGAAACCAGTAAAATGATTAAGGAAGCATTGATTTCATTGGCATATATAATATGTAAAATTTTAGCTTTTTGCATACTTGAAATAAACTGAAAATAAATATTGTGCAAATCATCAAAGAAATACGTGTATAAAGCGCATCTTTTCTTTGAATAGGATTATAATATGTGTTACTTACTTATTTTAATACACTTAATACGCTTTAAATTCTGAACATTTTATAGACTATGTGGTTTTCTATAATTTGTGGGAAAGAAGAGGATTTGCTATTGCTAATCAGAAATAAATTAAATCAATTAAAAAAAAAATTGTAAATAATATCCAAAAATAAAGAACAATTCTCTTTTCCAACAGCAACACAATTTATTTTATTACATAATTATTTACCATTCTTTTTTTTTAATGACAAAATTCAATCTATAGTTGAAAATCCTATACAGTATATTGAGCAGAAAAAGTAAATAAAAAAGGTTAGTTGTTCAAATAAATGCATTGGGCAGTTTAAGATAGTGATAAAATGGTAGATTCAAAAGCAAAACATTCCTACATCAATTCATTAGTTGAATACAGAAAAAATACTTTGGCCAATTGAGTAGAATTGTGTGATGCTTGATATCATGACTCCCTAAGTATGTAAGACATTAATTTTATGCATGAATTATATTTCACATAATATATAAATATCATTCACATAATAAATATATAAATTTTCTGAAGGACCTCATGATGCAATGATAGCACCAACAACTTAGACTTGAATTCACATTGAATAAACTGAACATTTCTTCAGATTTATGATATTTCTTTAAATTAACTACTACAGGCCAACTCAGATTATTTTCCAATGTAATGTATATTTAGCTATTCTAAACAAAAAAAAAAAAAGATTTGACAATTGTTCAAATCGTCACTATATGGTAAATAATACATTTTCCTTCAATGTTGTGTTAAAAATGATAAGCCTTTGCTTTATAGTGTTTTACCTTTTATAAGCACAAAACAATAACAATAATAATGTAACAAAACAGGTTAAAGAAACCCAACAAATACTTCTCTGATGTTGATTTGTTTTTTGTATACAATTATAATAACTTTAGTTATACTAATATACAGTATGTTTAAAATTGTTGTCATTTCATTACATTAATTTTGCATTACAAGAAAAATAACTTTTACATTTAAAGTAAATATATAGGAGTTTATGCTTACACCACAATTTGATAATTTTGTTAATACAGGCGCTATCTTAAAATGCTTCACAGTGTTTATCAACATATTTCAAATAGCATATTTACTAATGAGATTACCAATGAAAATTTATCCTATTTTGCCTTGAGATTAAAGTGTAGAAATCTAAAACAAAAGTTTTTTAAACTATTGCAAATCATTTAAAAGTAAAAAAATAATTCATATGCTCAGTATCTTTGGATACATTGCACCTATCCCACAAGTGATGAAGACTTTAGCATATTATAACTTTTTCCTTTAAGATTAGAGCATTAATAATCAACTGATCAACATTGGTTCCATGGTCTTTTACCCTCCAGTCAAGAATAGAGAATAGCTGAACACTCATTTATTGATAAATATTGAAAAAAATAACTGGATTAATTATTGTACAGTCAGGTGCTTCATTAATAGAATTATTAAAATCCATATAAAAGAAATATGAATTAAATTATAGAATTGTAATTATTACATCATTTCTAAATTATGAATATAAAGATAAGATTAATATGTTTCATTCATAGAATAATTATCAAAACATTTTTTTAAAAAATATATATCTTTTAATTTTAATAATTTTTTTAATTTTTCAATTCCTTATAATCCTAGTAATAGTTTGTTGAAATAGAATGTATTTCAAAATATCCTTAAAACATTAATTACTAAATACCAACTACAACATGGTTACACAGTAAAGATATTTATATATATAGGCAAACCTATCTGGATTAAAATAATAACTGAATTACTCAAATATATGATTCCTGGATGTGTTTCAGATCTGAACAACAGGTACAATATCTTAGGATATTTGAGTTATTATCTTGGATAGTACATGATGCTTTTTAATGGCTGTAAGAATATATAAAAAAAATTGTTTCTATTGGGTTATTCCATTTTAATGAATATTAAAAATAACTAGAAAGAAAAAAAACTAATAGAAATGTTCTTGCAAAAATTAAACAAAAAAAAAAATAGAACAGTAACTAAAGATTGAAAAATATAATATGTGGAATATGTACTCAGACACATAGAACAATTACTTTTTAGTCAAAAAATATTAAGGATAGAAGGAGAAAAAATATGTGGTTATACCATACAAAAGTTTATTAGTGTGCAAAGAAAAAAACAGTGAATGATTATCTGTTCCAAACCAGAGATTTTGCATAATGCAGCCATAATGAAAGAAAAGAATAAATTACTCTGGTAAAAGCCTGAAATCTGGGTATGGCCACTTGGGGCATTGTTTACGTGTCAAAACACATAAAAATGCCGTTTCGGCGGCCATGGCCTTACACGCTAATACAACATTTACGTATTGTATTAACCCATTGAGCTAGGCCACTTTACATGACATCGCACAAAAATATTACGGCCTGGTTTGTGCTTCGAAGCTATTTACGCGTATTCGTTCTTTTCATAGCTGATTACCGTATTGCTCGAGGGTGTTTAAATTTCAAGGCGGTATGACTTTTTCATATCTCCGTAATAGAGTAATGTCATTTCGATTTAAAAAATGTTGTTAATTATTAAGAATTGTCATATGGTCCCCACCCTTCCCAAAAAAAAGGTTAATATGTAAAAAAATTGGCAAAGTGTATGTTCGAACAGGCTTCAACAAAGCTCACGCGCTAAGTCACGTTTCAGCGTGGTGGGGAAAATATTCGAGACCACTAAAAGATCTGAGACGAACGTGCAATTTTGAAACTTTTTTTCAGATAAATTGCCGAGTACAGAAAGTGTGTGAGATTGTGTTGTTTTTTTTTATTTTGTCAGGCACACGTAATGTCCACTTTTTATTACAGCAATAAAATCGAATAAATAATTTTAAAAAATCCAAAGTTTGTGTCCTTTTTTTTATTATTTCATTTGGAATTGACAAGTATTTGGATTCAATTTTTTGCAGCGGGGTTAAAATAAATGACGACTTTGGTTGACTTTTTGTTAAGAATAACAAATTACGAAATACACCCCACCCCCACCCCCAAAAGCAGTTTATTGTAGAAGGCTAAAAAAAAAAAAAAAGGTAATTCGAATGAAATAGAAATCAAAGTAAAAAGTGAGAAAAAGTTGTTTCAAAAAAAGGTTAAATTATTGACTTTTTGGTTACAATTCTTTTTCCGAGTGTGGGGTGGGTGTTTGAAAACAATTTTTGAATCGGCAAAAACACAAAAGTAAAATTGGATTTAATATTAAGAAAAACAATTACATCAACCAAAAAGAAATCAAAATTCGAAACACGTCCCAAAGTTGATTCTCTTTTTTCAGCGCTGTTAAAATAATTGACTATTTTTGTTAATAATAAACAGTATGAATTCCCCCCCCCCTTCTCCCGCTCAAAAAGCTGTTTCTTGTAGTAGCAAAAAAAAAAAAAGGCTAATTCAAACATAATCTAAATCAAAGCAATAACAAGTTGTGTTTAAAAAAAAAAGTAAAATTAATAATAATAATAATAATAATAAAAAAAGCCATTTAGTCAAGACAAAAAAAAAATAAAAGAAAAGTAGAATTAAGTTCTAAACAAGTCGCAAATAATTGTATTCTATTTTTTCGGCGGTGGGATTCAAACAAATTTTTTTGACGTCGTGAAACGGTCCGAAGTTTTCAAATGATAAAAAGGGAAAAAAAATACAATTAGCAAAATTTGTTGAAAAAATATCAGGTTCCAACAAAAAACCCAGAAAAAGTAACGAAAATGAATATCAAAATTTGTTTAATAATAAAGAAATCATGTTCTAAATGAAATAAAAATTATTCGTTTAATCAATATTAGAAACGTTGTATAAAAAAAAAAAAAAGTTGTGGCGGCCCGGTAACGTTATATTTCATTGATTTTGTCTAGCATCAACACTCCAAGCGGCTTTGCCCGGATTTCTGGCTTTTACCATTACTCTTAATAAAAACATTTAGCAATCTAGTAATAATAGAGCAAATCTATGAATTACATGGCATCCGTATAATGCATAAATCAATATTCCTCTCCCACCACAGTTATAATAAAAATAATTAAAATTATAATAAGAATAGTTTATCAATAGATTTATAGGACTTCTAATTTTAATGGCAATTTTTTTTTATAAAATTAGAAGTTACATTCTTTTTTTTTGTACTATAGTTATCTTTATACAAATTAAATTAAAAAAAATCTCAATTTGAACAAATTAAATGATCTGTCTGACATTGAAGTGCTTAAATGACAATTGGTCTCCAAACAACTTTCCAGAGAGTGTCTTTTAGATAATTACTTGAAGTAAAATATTAAAATATATGAAGTTATGTCATTTTATATACAAACTGATGTAGTTTAAACACCATATTCTGAAAACTAGAGACAATAGAAAGAAATTTTTATTATTTAAATTATTCTGATTTCGGGCATGTAATGAAAATCCACAGTAATAAAATGTCTTATTACTGACAGAATAATTGAGTTGCTGGGTGATTTACTTATATTTTGCAGATATAAAGCTCAGTACCTATCTCCATTAGTAGAGAAGACTGAAGTATATTACTTTTTTTTTTTAGTTAGTGCATCATCACATAAAATGATAAGCATAGTTTAATATAAGATTGTTACTCTCTAAATAATAATAGCTAGGTAACCATTTATTAACTAATAGTGGATAATTAACTGAATTGGTTATGGGTTAATTACTTGGAAAAACAAAATCTAAATATTTTTATGGGCATAGTAGAAAGATGACCTATGCCATAAGGAAAGTTTATGATGAATAAGAACTAATAAATTTTTATTTGATGTAAGAAAATTATGCAGTAGTTTTAAAACAAAGGAAATAGTTTTAACTTTGTAAACAGAATAAGCAATTAATTTCCATTTCATTTTCATTAATTAATCTTTTTTAAGTTTCTATAATTTATTTTGTCAATTTTAATAAATGATCTTTTTTAACATCGCAAAACTCATGAACTAAAGATATCATAAATGTTCAATTTGTATTAATGTTTTTTTAAATAAATAAGTACAAATTAAAAAAAGAACAACTTAACAGTGATAAAATTTATTCACAAAGTTAAGAAAACATTTTTCCTAATTGAATAACAGTAACAGCATTCAATATATACACAAACACACTTAATCGATTTGCAGATCTTAACAGATACTTTTTTTTCATTTCATTTCTTATAATAATAATAAAAAAATCACAAGTTTTAAAATTCAAAATGTAGTGAAGTCTTCTTTTCAAAAACATGAATATAAAATAACTACTATTCGATGTTAACTTAGAATGAAAACTTTTTAGATGTTAATATTATTTGAATTCAAAAATAAAGCCTATTCCATTCTTATTAAGCATTATGCAGATTAATTATAATAACATTTACTAAAAAAATATCAAAATTAATTTATTACTGTCATAATTTTAATTCTGTCAAAAGGTATTTGTTTATTATCTGAATCTCTGAAGTAGCATCGTTTTAATACACTTTCTTCTACTTTTTTGTTTATTTTTTATTAAATAAAAAAATAAAGCAAGTAAAATAATAAGGCAATAAAAATAATGTTAATAAATGTTTCCAGATTTCATTAATTTAAATGGAGAAACATTTCATATTTTTTGCCGATATGAATTTTTCTTTATTATTATTTTTATAATCTTAAAAGTTACAAATAAGACTAGATTTTCAATTGAAAAAGTCATTAAAATAATAACATTTAATGACAATGTTTAAAAAAAATGCTAACTTCAAAATATAAAAAATCATTATATATATGCACACAAAATAGATATTTCTTTTGAATGACAAAAAATATAACAGTTGTCATAATATGCATTATTTAATGTAACACTTCCTGAAGATAAATTCTTATTTGATTCAGACTTTCACACATTTTGTAAAAAAATAAAATTAAACTCAGACCACTAGTCAAAGATATTTTTTTAAAGTTTATGTGCGCTTAATATTTGAACTGGAGATTAGAATCTTAGGACGATTACTGATCGCAATAAAAAAAAAAATTATATGCTGAGACAGCCTAATTCATTCAAAACACTGGCACTTAAATCATCTTCATATGTAGGGGATGAATCAGGGGATTTCTGAAGTTGTTGCTTCCTTTCTAGCTTCCGAAGTTCTTTTTTCTGTTTTTTGGACAACTATAAAAAAAAAATCAAAAATGAAACAATTATTAAGTATTTTAGAGAATCTTAATGTATAAATAATTTAATAAAGCTTAATAAAATCAATATCTGCATGTGACATTTGTACGAATGCAAATGTGTATATATTTATACATATTGAAGCAAATATTTGGGTTTTGCTTGAATTCTCAGTTTCAAGGGTAGAGGCGATGGCCATAAAGGGTTTGTTGATCGGCAGGATTAGTCGGCGATCATTGCCCCACCCAGGTTTAGGGATGATCTGGCAAGGTTCTCGTGGCCTTCCTTGATTCGCCTGGTGTTCTGGATATGCTGAACTAATGTTACACCCAGATAAATTGCAACCCACTTAGGGCGGGGGCCAAAGTGGTTTAACCTTGTCCAAGGAGTGGGTCTGGGTTCGGGCTAAACTGAATTCTGGCTGATGGGTCATAGATGGAGTCTGGGGGACTGCCTGGGGACATGCCAGGTGGGTTGAGAGTCAATTGTCCCGCATAGACATTGCCTCGAATGGACGTCGCATCCCCTTAATTGACTGACATATAATCTGTGATAACTCGTGTCTCTGTTTTTTTTGGTGTTTTTTTCTAGATGTTTATACTCCGAATGTATTTTTCTTTTTCAAATATCTGTAATATCTTATCTATTGGATTAAGGCGGTTGTATTGCTTTGAGCCACTGCCCAGTTGTAGAATATAAATGTATCATTGCAGCCTCTATTGCCCATTGCTGCAGGTGACAGAATATGGCCCCTGCACAATGGATCATACTTTAACGGTCACTGAAAAGAGCCTTCAACGTATCTGCCGTACGAGGGCGCCATCTAGGCATTTGAACCTAGAAAAATTTATATAGTAGGCAGATACGCAAGTTAAGATCCAAAACATTTTTATATATATTGTAACGGTATATAAATATGCCGTTACATTATTTTAAAACTAAAATAAAAAGATCGTGAATAAAAATTGATTTATTAAAATGAAAAAAAAAACTTAACTTAAAAACTGAAAATTAAAAGTTGTGTAACGTATATATAGATCGCACAGATAGGAAACTTTGAAAACTTTTAAAAATAAAAGCATTTGAAAGTATTTTTTTGTAAAAAAGTAAAGATATAAAGATTTGATATCTTTGAAAATAAAAAAAAATGTTGATTTCTATAATGTTAGAAAATGGAAATGATTGTTTTATTAATTAAATGATTGTTCTAAAGCAAACTTCTTGAGGCACTTAAAATAAATTAAATGGTAAGAGAATACAAAGAAATTAAATGACCAATGCAAGCACGAAAATGACAGCACGGACCATAACTGAAACACGAAAGGATTAGTGACGTCTTGCCGGTTGAATCCAAAGAGTGGATGATAAGAGACTAATAAAAATATAAAAGCCAAAGGATTATTATAATTGGGATCTGAGAGCTTATAACTAGCTATATTGCAGATTTTCACGATGTGGAAGTCTGCAATAAATTTAATTTTCTGGACAACCAGCTGAGGCCTCTGGATGACAGTTCCTGACCAAATGAATGGCAAGTAGCGGTTTCATTTCAAAGAATGACAAAATCTACGAAAGTGATCACGAAGATGGATCTCTAAATCTGCTCAATCCGTAACGTATGAACTCTTGTGTCTATTTAATAAGAACTTTCCTAAAAATTGCAATTAATTAATAGCTGAAAATAAGAACTCTTATCTGACTTAAAAATGCAAATTCAATTGTTAATATATTTTTTTTTTATGCAGATGTTTAAACAATCATTTCCATTTCATTTTTTTTGTGTGTGTGTGTGTATATTATGTTCTAATTAAAAGTTACGTTAAAATTGGGAGGGTTCAATTTCATTGCCTGATATGTATGTGTTTTGCTGTCGGTTGCTTCACTTACCCCTTTGAATGACCCAAAGTTCGGGAAAACTTCTTTTAAGGGGTGAATGACTCGATTTGTTTTCAGGAAAACTTCGTATGGAAGGACCGTTAGTAATACATGTGTCACGGTAAAAAAATTCACCCTTGGAAATATCCATCTGTGCGGTCTATTTAAATAGTAATTTGAATTTAAATTTAAAAAAAAAAATATTAATGTAAAATCTAAAATAAATTTATTTCTCAATTTTAAATGTGCGTTAATAAAAATCTATTTGTGTGTTAATTATTGGCAGTGGCTTATTTTATTTTATTTTTTTTATATTGAAATATAATTGGATAAGAATTTATATTATATTAATCTCTGCTACTCCATGGGCTAGTGACAATGGGCAAATGGTCAAAATAATATATTATTGCAGACTTCCGTTACAATATTTTAGTGACTTAATAAAGTTGTTTTGAAACATAGTCATAAATTTAAAAATATCAATGTATTATAATTGACCTAAATGTGAATAAATTTGATTTTGAAAGTATTTATTTTCCAGATATTATAACACAACAAATGTACAATCACTTTTTCTTTTAAAATATATATGTTCTCCAATAATGTCAACAAATTAAAAAATTCTTCTCCTTTTTCTTTTCAAAAACTTTCTTTTCTTATATCAATATTGAACATATTTATATAATACGATGAAAGTAATTATGTAATTGAGGTTTTATTTATAAATATGTATTTCATGTTGCTGTTGCAGATCCTTGAAAATGACTGTAAATATATATGTATATATATGTTCAGTATTGATATAAGAAAATAAAGTTTTTGAAAAAAAAAAAAAGGAGAATAATTTTTTAATTTGTTGATATTATTTATTTTCAGATAAAAAGCAAACAAAATGAATTCCTATTGTTTATTATTAACTATGATGGAATCGAATTTTGAGTCATTGATTAGCAAAACCTCAGAAATAAAAATGATAATGTTTAATTGAAACCAAAGTAAAATAGAACTATCCACAGTTGCATTGGCCTAAATTACTCAAACTACACATTTTTCTTTAAGCAATAACTTGCATCATAATATCAATGTAAGACTTGAAAAATTAAAAAGTTAGAAAAGAACCCCTGAACTTTGTTCATGTATTTTGTAAAAGCAAATGATTAATTAATTTGATAAATGTATTTATATTATAATTTTAATTTCTCTGATAATAATTAAGTTTTTATAAGATGTAACTGTCTATATCTAAATATTATTAAACACAAACATCTAATGTTTAATAAATTTGATATATTTCAGACAATTTGTTTATTAGTGATATTCTAAAATTAATTTAAAATTCATATCAATAAAGATAAGAATATGCATGTATGTTTGGTTATTTATTACTACTACAATATATAATTGGGTATACATAATTTCACATCCATAAGTCTTAGATCATAATCACTTAAATGCGCATAATTTTTTAACTTTATTGATTAATGTGGTTACTGATCACCTTGACGATATTAACTAATCTGTATAAAAAAAATTAAAAATTAAGTATCCCCAGAGGAGAGAATTAATAAATATTATTTTGATCTTTATATATAATTTTTGGAGAATGCATTAACTTATGTCACATAAAACAAAGAAATACTCTTAGTAGTTGTAAATATTCCAGCCATCTAGTTTTTTTTTAAGAATGTGCAAAATTTTACATTTTAATTACTATTCATATATATCATTACTTTTAGCTGATTTATTTACCTCAATTAATTATGATTATAGTATCTTTGACGACTTCATCTGCCTATCAACTTCTGTTTTCTATAATGTTATTCAATTGGCATTAATTTTAAAGTCTTCACCTGTTTCATCAATCATTAGCATTAAATAAAAAAATATTGCAACAATTTAGTATGACCATTATTTTCTACGATATATTTAATTATACTCCAATTTTTTTCATATCTTGATCCAATGACTGCTAGATACTACCTATAAGATATTAAAAAAAAAAAACAAAGGATGAAGGTATGACAATAATGGCTGAAAAAAAAACAACCATCATTATCTTGTGAGGATCATTGCAGAGGAGCTTCAATGTAATCTGTCAAATGTGTGAATAAAATAAATATTTTTAATTCAGGATTTGGAGAATCTTCTTATCAAAATTTAGTCATATTTCAGCATCTCATTTATAAACCATTGTTGCTGAAAATCTAGATAGTTTATGTTTTCCTAAGCAATTTTACTAGTCATATTCTTAATGATGTCTTAGTGCCAATTTATTCTTCATTGGTAATATTGACCAATAATATCCACCTCTCAATTAAATCAAATTTTCGAAAATGAAATGATTTATTCACAACACATGTAATTATATTCTCTGCAATTTTGAAGGCCATTAAACACAGAGTTAAATGAATAGATACTAAATGATTGTGGGAAAAAAAAAACAATTTCATGATCGTTGTTCAATTTTTATTTTTATCCTATCTTTCAAATCAGACAATCCATCCACAAAGCAAACCAAAACCTACAATTACTTAATATAATGTTTCCCCAAAATTAAAACCAGATCTTATATTAGTTTTTGCTCAAAAAGACACCATAGGGATTATTTTCAGGGGATGCCTTATTATTTCATATACAAAAATTTACATTTATTCAAGTAAAAAAAATGTACATTTATTCAAGTACTTCTCTTTCCAAAAAGCTGTAAGATTTTTACTCTGGGAGCCCTCCACAATAATTCCTTTCTTGTACTACTCACTGGAATAGTTCATTTTTTTTGCATTCATCTTATCTGATGATCAGAATATTATTCCATTTAAATTTACCATTAAATCGAATGTTAATTGAAGACTTGTGCTACAGGAATGATAATAAAAATAATTACAGTTAAGAATGGTTTGTCCACATAAAAGCAACAAAAAAAATGTAAGCACAAAAATTCAGAAAATGTTTCTGTATTTCGCACGTGCACATTAAGTATGTACATTATAAAATATGGCATATTGAATTACGATGATTCATATATGACATAACTACATCCATCTGTTATCAAATGCACACATTGTAAACATTTCCAAATTACTTGTAATTTCTTTATAAAAAATTTTCTTTAGGAGAAAGATTGATCATTTAACTTAAACTAAATTTTGATTATTAAAATCATTTCCATTATTTTAATAATGTTTTTTACAAGAAAAAAAAATGTTTAAAAAATCAAAACAATTTTTTTTATCTTGAATATTTAAGTCATCATGGTGTAACTCCTAAATCAAGTATTCTAAATCTAAGTATTAAATATAAATAAGTACCTAAAAATACATAAATGAAATTATAAATTGTTTGATATATTAATTTGTGATAGA
The DNA here is from genome assembly GCA_028023455.1 of Epiperipatus broadwayi. Classification (NCBI taxonomy): domain Eukaryota; kingdom Metazoa; phylum Onychophora; class Udeonychophora; order Euonychophora; family Peripatidae; genus Epiperipatus; species Epiperipatus broadwayi. The sequence goes on along the minus strand of JAQFVV010006205.1, from coordinate 10,118,412 downwards.
TAAATTATAGATAGAATTATGGCTGACAAAAATTGTTAACAGGTAAATACAAAACCACCATATAATTTACATTATCATTTATTTAAAGCATTAGCGTCAATAATATTGTTTATTTACACATTCATTACTTTATAATTCAATACATCCATCATGTGTTTCGACAGGCAAACAAAAGCCATCTATCTGGTTGACAATCTTAATTGGGTTTATATTACAAGAATCCTGAAAAATTATGCCAGGGTTCATTTTCTGGCTAGGCCTTATTTTTGGGGGAACATGGATATTCAAGTGTACATAGTTATTAATGAAAAGTTGAAACTTTATACTTATAATATGCAAATATTATAGACACTTCTATCAAATAACAAATCTCAACAAAAACAGTTTTTTTTCTCAGACTTCATAAAGAACAGAATGTATGCAAAAGTAATAACACTACAAGCTTTAGGTTGAAGGTACATAAAACAAGCTTTTAAATGTTTTGAGTGAATCAACTATTCCTATGTTTTATGTGTAATTCTGATATTCCAAATTAATGAAATCAATAGATTACTTAATTAGAACAAGAATTTCTTTATATTGTTAATTTTAAAGTAGTTCATATAATAATAAAATTATTAGAATTTATAACTTGAATAAGATCCTATATTATATTATAATGCAACTTGGAAACCAATATTCTGTCTCTAAACTTTTCATTAACTAGCTTATCTATTAATAATCCCCCCCTCAACATATATATTAACATCTAATATAGAAATCTTATACCTTTACCAGTTATATAATATTCCCCTAAATTCCACACTTTCTTTTTTAGCAAATAAAAAAAAAACTACCCTAAAAATATGTTATTCCCAATCAATAATATATCTAAAAATTTTAAGATTAAAAAAAATATTGTAAGAACAGGCTGTGAAATGTTACAATCATAAACATGTCAAAGAAAGAATATAAATTTATTACCAGAAATGAAAAAAAATGATTAGATATTGTAGAAATTTGCAAAACAAAGTAAATCGTCTTCGGGAAAAAGAATGAAAAAGATATGGCAATTATTCAGGTGAGAAAATAGAAATTTTGTGTGAAAAAAAAAATTATGACAAAAACGAATTGTACAAAGGGAAAATAAAATTTTGGAGCAAAGAATGATCATGATACTCGTAGACTGTTCTGTCGATTAATTTAGCAACAACAACAACAAAAAATTGTGTTTAACATTATATATATTCATATTGTGAATTCTTTTATTACACATATACTGCTTATTGTTTATTCCAAAGTTAAAATTAAAAAAAAACAAAGGACTTTCTTTACTTTGTTAATAAAAATCAATTTGCTTGATCACTATAAAAACAATTGATATGATTAATTTTCACACTTCCTACAGTAAGTATTGTAGACAGTCTCTTTTTTATATAAAGAAGAGCAATGGGAAAGTATTTCATGTTACAGTATCGTCATGTATTGCTGTAGGAGGATGTATTATTTACTTAGCAACATTTAAAAATGATTATGCTTAATATTATATATACATATGTGGTGTAAGTATTTAAGTGTTTTTAACTGTTTAAAAGTTTTTAATCAGACTTTTTTTTGAAAAATCTGATTATTTTTTAAAATTATTATTATCTTTAAAAAACATTCAATAACTTTATTGCAAACATCAGTGGTTATTCATTTGCACAAAGTTTTAATCTTTTTTGACAATTCTATTTGAATTTTAATTACATATGGGTTTGAAATTTAACTAACTTTTATTTTTCATTTTACATAAACATAAAAACAAATTATGAATTTATGAAGCACTGACAATACTGATTTGTGTTTTATTAATATATATGCAATCAAATATGGATATAAAAAGTAAACCATCTGTATGTTCTTATTTAATTTTAATGTGTCAACTGAAATCTTAGCACTTCTAGGCTAATTTTCATTCAACATTTGCTTAAAACTAGATCTGTATAAATACAAAGAAGAGATGATATAAATTGTTGAAGTTAGATATAAAAAATAAAACAAAAAAGTAACAAAATTTTAATAAAATGGTAGTGATTTTTTAGAAGGAAAAAAAAATAATAAAAAATATAAAAAGTTTAGAAATGAACTAAGATATGAATTAAATAATATTAGACATATATTAAAAACATATAGAAAAAAAGAATAAATGAAAAAAAAGCTATGATAAAATGGAAACTGGTGAAAAATTCAATGTCTTAGGCAGGAAGTAGATAATGAAAAAGAAAAAATTTCATTTAAAAAAGACATGATAATAATGCATGCATAGTTAAAAGTACTAAAAGATTTATACTACAAAAGTATGCCATTTAGAAAGTGTCTATTCATTTTTTTCTTTTCTAAATGATTCATCTATCGATAAATATTTAAATAAAAAATGTTCCTTTACTTTTTTTAAAAAATTTGTTATATTGTGAATCATTTAAATTTTATAAAATTTTTTGTTTTACATATTTCGATTATATCTTATAGTCTTTATCAAGGGTTATGTACTATTAAATATCTAAAAATATAAATTTAAAAAAAAAACATAAAATAATACACATAGTAACCTTTACTTTTTTCTTACATTATATTAAGAATATACTTTTTTTAATTCTTTTTTTTTTTTATATTTTGGATTAATTACTTTCATTCACTATATTTTTAGTAAATTTTATTTGATTTTATTTTAAATTTTTTTCTTTTTAAATGCTTTATATTATCTTGCCTTGTCTGCATTTTTGTCAATATGACCATATTTTTGAATTAAGAATGAAAAAAAAGCTGTCCTGTTTAGAACTGAAACTCATATCCTTATGCTTACCAAGAAAATTCCTTACAAACTGAACCAATAAAGTTATTACATTCATAGAATAAAATTTTGTTAATATAATATTGATTTAACTCACACTCAATTAATTAAAATAAAATAAAAATATATCTGATGAAAACATCATACTTGCATAAATAAAATTTTGTTTATATTGATTTACTTACTTAATTAAATTAATTAAAAAGCCAATAGATAAATGTTTTTATATAGTAGATGATTACATGATATTTAAATTTAGAATTCATTTGTAGAGGAGGTATTTTTTATTTTCAAGTCTTATTATTAAATTATAATTTTTGTCAGATTTTTTTGTACTTTTAATCATTTTTTAAAATAGTAAGTAAATATAACTAAAAAGTAGAAAAATAAGATATAAAAAAAAGATTTTTTTTAAAATAATGCGTTCATATAAAAATAACTAACTAAAAATTACAAAATAATCCCCTCTCAGTTAATTTGATATTCTTGGAATGTAGACTTACTATAAAACAATTGGAAATTTCAGGAATATTGTTATTTCATAAAAGCATTTGAGGTTCAAATGAATCATAAAAATCAAAAAGACCTCAAACACTTTTATGAAACAATATTCCTGCAATTTCCAATTGTTTTATAACAAGTCTAGATTCTTAAGATCTCCGATATTTTCCAAGAATGCAAAATTAACCAAGAGAGGATTACTTTGCTATTTTGTAGTTTTTTTCATATGTCATAGCATCGGCCGGGACGCGAACCCACAACCGTCTGCAACCAACTACTTGCTTGCAAGGCAGCTGTGATGACCTCTTGGCTAACAATGCTTGACTGCTATTTTGTATTTTTTAGTCGGTTATTTACATAAAAGCATTATTTGAAAAAAAATTTTTTTTTTTTTTACATGTTATATACAAATTTAGGTACTTTTCTATTCTATTGTGTCAGCCATTTGGTGGCGTTGATGCTAACCAAAAACACATACATATTACGATTCCGGGCCTGCGATTCTATATAACTATCAGCTTTAGTTTTGTAATAGGAAATTATAGTAACTAATAGTAAATAATATTACTATTTAAACAAAATTTAAAAATTCACACTAAATTTAAAAATGATACTCAAATAATTTACGCTTTTTTGACAGTAATTAATCATAAAATGGGTTGTTTTTGTTAGTGTGTATATATAAAAAGTAACGTTATTTAAATACTAAATTTAAAAATGATACCCGACTAATTTGCTATTTTTTGACAATAATTAATCAGAAACTGGGTTGTTTTTGTTTGTGTGAATATATTAAAAGTAATATTATTTAAATACTAAATTTAAAAATGATAACCGACTTTTTTTTTTTTGTATTTTCAGTAATTAATTGGAAACTGGATTGTTTTTGTTTGTGAGTATATATAAAAAGTTATGGTATTTTTGTTAATAGAAAATAACACGCAATTATACATTATTCAATTTACACAAAATTTATAAATTCACACTAAACTTAAAAATGATACCCAACTAATTTGATTTTTTTTTTGACATTAATTAATCAGAAAGTGGGTTATTTTTGTTAGTGTGTATATATAAAAAGTAACATTTAAATACTAAATTTAAAAATGATACCCGACTAATTTTCTTTTTTTGACAGTAATTATTCAGAAACTGGGTTGTTTTTGTTTGTGTGAATATATTAAAAGTAACGTTGTTTAAATATTAAAATTAAAAATGATTCCCGACTAAATTGCTTTTTTTTAACAGTAATTAATCAGAAACCGGGTTGTTTTTGTTAGTGTGTAAATATAAAAAGAAATATTATTTAAATACTAAATTTAAAAATGATATCAGACTAATTTTTATTTGGTATTGACAATAATTAATCAGAAGCTGGGTTGTTTTTATTTGTGAGTATATATAAAAAGTTACAGTATGTTTGTTAATAGAAAATAATACGTAATTATACATTATTCAATTTACACAAAATTTATAAATTTCACATTAAATTTAAAAATGATACCCAACTAATTTGCTTTTTTTTTTTGACAGTAATTAATCAGAAAATGGGTTATTTTTGTTAGCGTGTATATATAAAAAGTAATGTTATTTAAATACTAAATTTAAAAATGATACCAGACTAATTTGCTTTTTTTTGACAGTAATTAATCAGAAACTGGGTTGTTTTTGTTAGTGTGTATATATAAAAAGTAATATTATTTAAGTACTAAATTTAAAAATGATACCCGACTAATTTGCTCTTTTTTATATTGACAGGAATTAATCAGAAACTGGTTTGTTTTTGTTTGTGTGTGTATATATTGTAACCTTCTCACTGGTCTAACTGGTCATAAATGAATCATGCCGCACGTTTTAGCGACTAAATTCTCCTATGCACCTATCATACTCTCACTATCAAGAATATAAGCATAAAGAAACAAAAATGTAAAACTAATGAAATGATTCCTGTATTGAATAAAACTAGAATGAAACTATAGATCTAAAGAAGATCATAAGGTGATTAATAAAGAAAATAACTTCTGGTCAAACCAGCTTTAAAATCCACGCAAACAAAAGGTGATGAGTTAAATTTGATATTCAGCAAACTAATAAATAATTAATAATTATATCTCTGGAATGATTATGAAATTAAACTTATAAATGAAATGATAAGTAAATTATGAGGTAGATGACTAAATGGATGATGAAAATAAGTAATAATTAAATAGTGGAATGAAATGAGTTTAAGAATGAAGAGAAAAGAACGAAGATGTATGAGAATAATGAATGATTACGATGATGATAGAATAAGAGTTAATGAATAGTTAAGATGATAAAATAAAAAAATTTAATGTATGATTAATCAATTATGATAATGAATTAATATCAAATGAGAATGAATAAATAAAAAAACGATCAAGATGAAATTGAAGAACAATGTTAATGATGGAGACTAAAATCTTAAACTATAAACTAATATGGTATTAAATGGTAAAAAGATAAGCTACATAAAAATAGGAATTTCAAGCTTGACACAAAAGTCTAAACAAGTTACGCATTTTATGCCAAAAGAAGTAATTTACATTCTAAAGTTTAGGTGACTTTCATAAAACAGTGGAAGCAATCTAATTCAAGTCCAACTATCATAAATAACTAGCAATAAAATTTACTACAAGTTCAAATTCTACCTTGAAACTTAACAATTAATTCTTCTCAGGGTTCAAACACTCAAAATCATTATACAAAATATATTTGGGTCAGTAAGAGGGATTTTACCTCTACCCAAATAGAATGCACAAAACAGCTCTCAATATAAACTCAAATTAAGAACTATATTTAGCAGTTACACATGAACTTTATGAACTCAATAACTCTTATAACTTTAATATTTAAGAAATAGGAATAACTTTTGTATAAATAAACACAATAACTTACCAAATTCCTTTCTCAAATAATTATAAACCATGGGAACAAGATCAGTGAATGATAGCTCTGCGGGTTCAACTAAACCAATTAAATCAATATTATATTTATCTTTTAATCTATTATTTAAAATAATCTGTACTCTAAGTTATTAACATTTTGATTATTGTGTGATAATGCATTAGATGTACTAATAAATTATAAGGCTTAACAAAATTATTATTATGATATAGCATAATATAATTAATAGTACTATATTGGTCGATGATGATTTCAATTTATAATCTTCTGATAGGTCGATAGCAATAACAATAATAGTGTATATATGGTGATTAGCAATAAGACTTCAGGCAACTAAATAAATTTTTAAACACAACAAACTTTATTTACAATATTTACACATTTTAATTCAAAGACATGGCATGAAATAAAAACAATATATTAAATTAAACTCAGGGATGGGAAAATACTCAGTATCCCATTGACCATATTCTTAGTCAATACCCCCAACTTATACAATGATATTCAAAGTATCACTTACTACTGTTTAACCTATCTTAAAGAATAAGGTCATGAAACCTTATTGAAACTGAACTAGCACTTAAATTACAAAAACAACAGTGTATTTAGGACCTTATGGTATACACCAATTTTAAATTTAGAATTCAAAAGTTTTAAAGTAGTGCATTATACCAAAGCCATTTCTTTTATCAGAATATGATAAGGGCAATTATCATATTCTGTGCAATTAATAACTGATTATAATTTGAGATGAATAGGTTTGGTGTATTAAAGAACAGATATCAAAAGTCAAATACACACATTTCACTAAAACATTATCCATGCCCACAACCTAATTACTGAATACTTAACTGATCTTACCAATCCATTGTTAAATCATTATTCGATGAAGATAAAGTGCTCACATGCATCTCTTGCTATTACATCTATAAATTCCACAATCATTAATAGATCTTGGTTTGGTCTGTCTATAACTGATGATGATCCTACAACATCATAAACACTATTATAATTAGGCAAACACTATAGCTAGATCAGTGTTTCTTAATCTAACACTATTTTATCCTTGCTATATGATTTTGAAATACGAAACTTCACCATACATGGTGGAAAAACTAACTTTATATCATCATGAGGGATTTAACACTAAAAGGGAGGCTCTATAAAACAACATGACAGTTGTATAATAATATGGATAATTCTACTACCTCTCTATGGGTATACACATGTGGGCTTTGCCTCATCATAAAAAATAGAATTCAAACCATGGATATCCTTTCTTTTAGGATTATTTATGCTAAGTAGGCATTAATTATTACTCAGCCTCTACCAAACTATCCTCTCATGCAATTAGCAATAGGTGATTCTCCATCAGCCCCTGCTTAATATTAATATTAATCTATTGGATGCCATTCTATTGGCACATCCTATCAGCTAAAAACTGTCACAAATCATTCTCAATATTATAGCAAGGAAAAACAACACTAACAATATCAGTGGAGATATACATATTTCATTTTATAATGCAGAATCATTAAGGTATCATAGACAAACCAAAATATATATGTCAAATGATCATTAATTATTTTAAAATGACAACTATACTTTTGTTAGAGAGAAAACAACATATTTAAGCAATAAAGACCAACCTGCATTTGTATTCAAAGTGGACAAGTTCGTAGGCAAACTTTATAAATAAAATAAAAAACTTATATTAATTCTTTCATATAAGAACACAATTAGATCATTATAGTATATCTTTGACAAAATATTTGTTTGTTCACCTTTAATAAAGTATTAAAATCTGTTAAAAAAAATACAAGAGATAAATCACTCTTCCTCTCTGTCTAGATGAACGATAGATATAATATCATGTTTTCCCTTAACTGGAAAAATAAAAATACATGTAATAGACATATAGATTTTACATATTTTTCTTCTTTAACTCAATATATATCTCATACCACAATAAAACACGTATGTTTAAAAACAACATTCCAAAATAACACATGACGTAAGTATTATAAACTAATACAGCAATAATAAAAAAAAATAAAAGAACATTTTCTTCCATTAAATTTTTATCCTATTCGTCCAAGTTATTTCATCCTTGTGAGTTAAAATAATAAGAACTGCTATTATGATGAGCAAACATTCCAAATAACGCATATATATATATTATCCTGTTTGAGTAATATAATAAGAATATTCAAAGGTCTTCCCCAAAGGCAAAAATCATTTATTAGTTTCTATACCAATAATTAATAAGAAAATTAAAATTCACATTTCCAAGTGTAGATACTTAAAAGGATAAGTTTACTCTTTTCTAGATATCAGATAACTTTATAAGTTATAATCTTAAAAACAAACTTTTTAAATATATTTATTGATTCTGCTTCCCATGGTAATATTTGTAACAATTTTTAAATAATCTGGCATTTAAATATTTTAAACCTTATTACGTACACATACTACAATAAAACCTTAAAAGTAAATACTTATTTTGTTCCATTTTTATTACAAAGTATTATATGATTAGCAATATTAAAAAGGAATTTATCCAATTATAAATATGATATCTTGAGCATTTTTAATGAATCTGTAATCGCTCATTTCTATCATTACACAAGTTCACGCTAGGAAAAATCAGAAGTTAAAAATAGAAAATAAATCACACAATTATTTTTTACTTTATTAAAGGTTAGATGATTCAAAAATGACTTTTAATTTATTTAATATATATCATAACACTTTTCTTCAAGATTATCTGAAATTATTTTTTCCTGAGATTTTAATTTACAAGCACAATATGTTCTGCTGTAAAATAAGCTAATAGGTAAGGAACCTCTCAACATGTGCCAAATTTTTATTTTAATCCAAATAATTTATAATCACTTTTAAAATCTTAAAATTAAAAATATAAATAAATAAAATATATATATATATATATATATATATTAAAAAAAGTGGGGGGTGAGTTAGAAGAACAAAAGAGAACTAAACAACCACTAGACTTCAACTCTGAACTTCTAAAATAAAGAGAAAAAAAGCTAAAAAATCAGAAAAATTGGGAATTTAATTGAATAAGAGATTATAATATATTGTTATCTTAAAATAATGGAGTTAAAAATCTTCAAACCTTGCTATCGCTTTAAACACCAGTTTCCATCAATTGATGATTCCTTGAAGGTCAGACTGAAAACTATAAAGTGATAAGCCATGCGGGTAAAGTCCTTCACCTAAATAACGATTACTACCTTCAGATACAGAACAATTCAAGAAAATGTAAGAAACTATTTTTATTTTCATTGATATTGGTGTAATTTTAAGATTTTAAAAGGGATGTAAAATTATTTGAACTTAAAATAAAATGTTGACAATGTTGATGTTCGAGACACTATTATTATTATCCAGCAGAACAATATTGTGTTTGTAAATTAAAATCGGTCAAGAAAAAAATAATCTTAAGATAATTTTGAAGATAAGTATTACGATATATATATATATATATAGTAAAATAAATTAAAAAGCCATTTTTGAATCATCTAACCTTTAATAAAGTAAAAAAATAATTGCAATGATTTTATTCTCTATTCTCAACTGCTGAATTTTCCTAGCGTGAACCTTGTGTAATGATAGAAATGAACGATTACAGATTCATTAAAAAATGCCCAGGATATCATAATTGTAATTGAATAAATTCCTTTTAATATATGCTAATCATATAATACTTGGTGCAAGAGAAATGGAACAAAATAAATTTTTTACTTTTAAAGTTTTACTGTGCAATACGTATCGAATAAAGTTCTATAAAAATGTCTGATAAATGTCCCAATTACTTAAAGTGTTACAAATATTACCGTGGAGGAAAGAACAGAATTGATAAATTATTTTTTAAAAAAGTTAAATATGTTAATGGGAATAAAATTATAAAGTCATTTTTAGGGAAAATCATCTGGATTAAAATGTAAATTAACCGATTTTAGTTATAATCCACTTGAAACGTTTACATCTTGTCTTACTATGTTAATATTGAATAAATCAATAAATGTATTTAAAAAGTTTGTTTTGGAGAGTATAATAACCTATAAAGTTATTAAGGAAAATTATCTAGAGAAAAGTGGATAAACGGATTTTAATTATGATACACTTAAAGACATTTTAATATTGCCTTATTATATTAGCATCAAACAGTATAATAAATATATATATATATATATATATATATATACATTATCTGGAATGTTTTCTCATCATAATATTAGTTCTTATTTTAACTCACAAGGATGAAATAAGTTGGATGAATAGGATAAAAATTTAATGGAAGAAAATGTTCTTTTATTTTTTTTATTATTGCTGTATTAGTTTATAATACTTATGTAATGTGTGTATTTGGGAATTTTGTTTTTTTTTAAACATATATGTTTTATTGTGGTATGAAATATATATTCAGTTAAAAAAATGTGGAAAATATATACATCTATGACAAGTATTTTTATTTTTCTGGGTTAAGGGGAAAACATGATAATATATACATCATTCATCTAGACAGAGAGGAAGAGAGATTTATTTCTCATATTTTTAACAGATTTTAATATTTGATTAAAGGTGAACAAACAAATACTATAATGATCTAATTGCGTTCTTATATGAAATAATTATTATGTTTTTTTTTACTTATAAAGTTTGCCTATGAACTTGTCCACTTTGAATACAAATGCAGGTTGATCTTTTATTGCTTAAATATGTTGTGCTCTCTCTAACAAAAAGTATAGTTGGTCATTATTTTAAAATAATTAATGATCTATTATATATATATATATATATATATATATATATATATATATATATATATATATATATATATATATATATATATATATATACATATATATATTGGTTTGTCTATTAATACATTAATGGTCTCTGTATTGGGAAGCCAGGAATATGTATATCTACACTGTTATTGTTAGTGTTGTTTTACTTTGCTATAATATTGAGAATGGTTTGGGATAGTTTTTTTTAGCTGATAGGTAAAAGCTCAACTAGTATAGCATCAAAATAGAATAATATTAGTACATATTAAGCATGAGACTGATGGAGAATCAATTTATTGCTGATTCCATGAGAGAATAATATGGTGAGAGGCTGAGTAATAATAATTAATGTCATGGTTAGATAAATAATCCTAAAAGAAAGTATATCCATGGTCTGAATTCTATTTTTCATGGATGAGGCAAAGCTCACATGTGATACCCATAGAGAGGTAAGGGAGAATTACCCATATTATTATATAACTGTCATGTTGTTTTATAGAGCCTCCCTTTTATTATTAGATCCCTCATGATGATATAAAGTTAGTTTTTCCACCAGGTATGGTAAAGTTTAATAGTGCAAAATCATACAGCAAGTGATAAAATAATGTTGGATTAAGAAACAGTTATTCAGCTATAGTGTTAACTTAATTCGAAATAGTGTTTTATGATGTTGAAGGATCATCATCAGTGTATAGACAGACCAAACCAGGATATATTAATGATTGTAGAAACTTTTAGATGTAAAAGCAAGAGATGTACATGAGTAGTGGTATTTATCTTTATCGAATAATGATTTAAAAATGGACTGGTAAGATCAGCTAAGTATTCAATAATTAAGTTGTGGACATAGATAATGTTTTAGTGACATGTGTGATTCAACTTTTTGATGTTCATTCTTACTTTAATACACCAAACCTATCCCTTTCAAATTTTAATCAAGCATAATTTAAATGCACATAATATGATAATTTCCCTCATCATATTCTGATAAAAAAATGGCTTCAGTATATCGCAATACTTTATAACTTTTGAATTCTTAATTTAAAATTTGTACATACCATAAGGTCCTAAATACACTGTTATTTTTGTTTTTTAATTCCTAAGTGCTAGTTGAGTTTCCAATAAGGGTTTGGCTTTATACTTATTCTTTAAAATAGAGCTAAACAGTAATAAGTGATACTTTAAATATCATTGTATAAGCTGGGGGGTATTAACTAAGAATATGGTCAATGAGATACTGAGTATTTTCCCATCCCTGAGTTTAATTTATTATATTGGTTTTACTTCATGCTATGTCTTTTGAATTAAAGTTTGTTAATATTGTGTAAACAGCTTGTTGTGCTTAAAAATTCATTTAGTTGGGCCTGTAGTCTTATTGCTAATCACCATATATAAAGTATCTGTCAGTTACTAAGGTATTAATTTATCAGAAGATTATAAATTGAAATCATCATCTATCAATATTGAAACAGATATTACTGTCCTTCTATCTGTTTCACCTTGATATCTCCACAATCACATCTATGCTTTGCTTTAAACACTTCTTTAGTACACATGTATATATATCCACACAGTGTTATATGCCTTTACACAGCTGTATATATATGTTTACACAGTTGTATATATCCACACAGCGATATATTCATTTATACAGTTATATATGTGGTCACAGTTTTATATGTGCATTCAAACAATTATATGTTTATTGTCACACATACAAGCACCTGTAAATGATAATGATATTAAATTTTGTATAGATATATTGTATCATTTATATAAATAATATATTGTATAAGTGGGTTATTTTTGTTTCAGAAAATGTGGGGGCTAAATATCCTTTAATCTGTTTGCTCAAGTAAATTACAAATCACACATGCTAAATTCACAGATTGGTAATAAGACTATTTATATTAATTCACAGGTGAGATCAGATGGTCCCCAGGTTATTGACATTGTTTTAGGAGCTCATTCATTACGATTGTAATGAATTTCTTTTCCCAGATCAAACTGTAGTAAAAATTTGGGTGCAAGATAAAAAAAAAGAGAGATTAGAATCAAAAGAGACAGACTGCTGTAAAACTTCAGAAGTTTTGAATTGTGTTTCTAAAATAGATAGTCACTGGCTTTGATCTAGGGAACATAGATTTCAGACGCCATTTGTAATAATCCGTGAGGTGGATCAGATGGTCCCTAGGTTATTGACATTGTTCTAGAGCTCATTCATTACGATTGTAATGAATTTCTTTTCCAGATCAAACCAGTAAAGTTGGGCAACAAGATAAAAAAGATAAGAATCAAAATAGACCGGTAAGGTTAAACTTAGAAGTCTGAATTGTGTTTTAAAATAGATATTTGCCGGCTTTTGATCTAGGGGAATATAAATATTGCAGATTTTTTTTGAAAAAGACCTCTTTAGCTTTTTTTCTGAAATGTTGTAAGACCATAAAACCAAAATGATCGAAAGTAAAATAATATATTTATTGGCTCTGGAGCCAGATGGCTCTCAGTTCCTCTAAACATTCCTTTACAGATTTTTCAGCAACAATTCGTATGGAGAATATGAAGAAATTTAATCAATCTGAAAGGCCACTGAAGATTATGGATAATGTCAACGCCCTATTACAAACTACTATCATTGATACAGCTTCAAGTCCACTCAAGGGAGGCAGAGAGATGGGTAATCATTTTTAAAAAAGTCCATGATATAAACTTTAATTTATGAAATTCTTATAACATTTTAAAAAGAACATTCTATCTAAATTATAAAACCTTCCCTTTTCAATTTACCATCTTATAAAAGGAAATCATCGGGTTCTAACCTTAAAGATAATGTAAAAGAAAAAATCACTTACTTTAATTTCATAAATCAATTAAATCTTTATGAACTAAAAAGATTTCATATTTTTTTATAATTTCATTAAATGTCCGAAATTTATTCTCTTCTCTAATTTTTACAAATCAACGGTTGACACAAATTTCACTACTTTAATATTTTGTTTAAATGCATTTGTTATGTTTAATAAGGGGATAATATGCTCAAGATTTCAAACAATGAAACTAAGTAAGTAATTTATGTGAAGGAGATAATTGTAATCTTCACTTAGACATTTTAAAAGCCTTGTTTATTTTATTAAATCATTGCTTCTTTAACTATAATATTGGTAATAAATCTAATGCGCTAACCACTTGTTGTTATCATAGTTATATATATATATTGTAAAATCGTATTTTTTAAGATTTGTCAACTGATCTTATATTATAACTTTGATATTTATTATTGGGAAGTGGATATATATATATATTGTTTAGAGATGATTGCTTATATTTACAAATGTTTGTATTAAGTCCCACTGAATATACTTCCTCCTTAATAAAAAAGAATATTTATATGCAGATTCAGGATCTTAACTAAGATTATTTTCAAAAGTGTTTGCTTCATTTTATTAGCATACTTATAATGCTAATTTTAAGAACTGTTTTGAATTAGCTTAACGATAAAAGCTATCTGTTTTAGGTACAATTAATTATATGCATACTTATTGCTTTATATATATATATATATATCTACAGGCATTGTGGGTGTAGTTTTTATAGTATACTTATATGTACTTATGCTTTGCTGCTCTCCGATATGGTTCACGGTAATAAATCACTTTTATTCAGTCTTTGTTGTGGCCATCTTCATTAGAACTGAAGCTTGAGGACTCAGATTTTTCCATATGGCTCAATCCGATTTCCAAACTTTATGTTCATATCAATAGTAACAAATTGTCGTGTCTTAGAGCAAACCCAGTGACTTGATGCTGAAACACTTGAAGAATCACACACTGGTGACTGCAAGTTTATTTCTTTAATATTTTATATAGTGCATATTTTATATATGTGGACCTAATGGTGACCAGTTCTTTCCTAATATTAATTAATCATTCAGCTTTAGACTGAAAGTTTGAATCTGCCATATCAGATTGAATTCCGTACGATCTCCGAGTTTATTTAGTTGCTCGAAGTTAATTAGTAAGAGCATAGCAGTCTTCAAAACTGGGCTGCACTTATCATCATTTCTACTACAGATCAACTTAACTTAAGCAAGTCAGTTAAGTCCTAGTAAGACGAGCATATTGAAGCACCAGGCATGATCTCTATAAATTCTCACACACACGTTACGTATTGTAATATGTTTAAAAGGGAACAGATGTACTTGACGAATGCAGTCCTAAACTATTGTAGTTGATGTTTGCTCGTATTGAATACTCCTTCGTGAAGATTACACAATCCTGTCATTATGATATTTTGTGCGTAGATCATTTGTTATTGTTTTAATAAATCCTTTTCAAACATAAACTGTTGTATATCTTTCTTTGCTCAGACTTCTAGATCAAATCCAACTACAATATCTTATCCAATCCATAGTATTTTATCCAATCCACAGTATATTATTAAATGTCCTAGTTCATAATCCAATTTCTTAATGAGTTTATATGCTAATGTATGTCTGGTAGTTAAAAGATTAATGGAGTGTTGAGTGTTATATATCATTTATTTAGTTAGTTAGTAATGACTTCAAGTCTCGTGTTTCTCCTGTTCTATGT